>MU912634.1:858-30148 GCA_036418165.1 Cooperia oncophora
AGAATAGGCAGAGAATATTCATTAGGAATAACACAAATAATTAACTGGATGGTTTAATATACTCACTTGAGATCACTCAACAGGCCAAAAAGTGGGCGCCGAAACTTCCAGAGAGGGCGCCCTACGAGATAGCTGTATTGTAGAACACTAGCCTCCGCCGCGCTCGCAGATCAAAACCAATTCCAGCCGCAAAGCCGCTACACTAATTAGCCTGTAAAGGACATTTAAAAAAGGCAATAACGGCAGGTTTACTAGCTTACTCAACCGGTGGGGACTCAAAAAAATTGACCGACACTCGGTCCAGACACTAATCCCCCATATTCTTGGCTAATGCGCGTGCCTGGCTGCGTCTTTTCCTTTGTTCCTGCTTCCGCAGCGTCCTTTTGCCAACTCCTCCTGCCTTCACGGCGGGGTGACCACGCCCTCCCGTCGCTTTCGACGGCTCTCCAGTCGAAGTGCTTTGACGGGCACTGACTTGCGAAGGTAGGGGTTCGAGGGAGACGTTCTGCGCCAAGTGCCGCGATAGGTAATGATAAAAGAGCCGCACGTGCCGCTCGGGCAGCCACGATGTTTCATTATCCATTACTGCGTCCGCATACGAGGCTTCTGCCAAATCACTGGTCAATCCCGGTTCCGTCCCCAAGTTAGAGTTCGATGTTGTAGGTATCGGATAGGATTGACCGAACTTGACAGAAGCAGACGAAAGTAAAAGTGTTTATTCAGGCTAAGCCAAAACGAACAGCACAGAATGACACAAAAGAAAATTCCATGCGCGATGAACAACTCCAATGAATGGATTCAGCAGGCTAATAAGTGGGTGCCGAATTCTCAAGAAGGGGCGTTCTACGAGATCGATGTATTGTAGAACACTAGCCTCCGCCCGCAGATCAAAACCAATTCCAGCCGCAAAGCCGCCACACTAATTAGCCTTTAAAGGACATTACACGTCATTAAGGGCACGCTATTACTTCCTTACTCAACACACTTGCTCGCTTTAACAACTGGTGGAGAACGGGTTTGGCACCGCGCCAAACTCATCCCGCCTGACACGCCCAACCGTCCGCAGCGAACTACACTATACGTCCGATAACTTCCTCACCGGATTTCGCCATGTTTGTATACTTTTGATGTTGCTGCATGAGGGCTCAAGGGCCAAAACGTCAGCCCGGTAGAAGACCAAGAGAGTCGTCTCAATGGTTTACAAAGATTGAAACCGTCAACCATCCACAAAATTACTACTGAGATTTCTCGCATTCTGTGTTTCTCCACGACCCTCCCTTCGCGGACATTAAAATTGTTGAGCTTCAGGGCGAATTGTGTCCGTCAGTACTTCGGCAGTACTCCTCCAAATCATATCATCCGCTGGCTGATCAACCGGACCCGAACGCTTGTCGTCTTCTTTCGTGTGACTTCCAGCGGGGGCACCCTTGCCTCTATGACTCTAGTCGAATTCAGAACAGCGCCGCTCATAATGTAAGTCCCTTTGTATTTCACTTTGGAGTAAACCAACGATCTGATGTTCGGGTTCACGATTTTAGGTAATTGACCACTCGGTTGTTAGCCGGCTCGATCCCTTTCACAACATTGCCATTCTCGAATCGCCTGTCTTCCATCTCAACACTGTCGCTCGACTGCACTTCACATACACAGTGGAGGTACGTCCACCTCTTGTTACTAGTTTTTGACTGGTTTTTAAAAAGTTTTCATTCGGTGAGGGCTCTCAAAGTAGCACAATACCGGAGAATATTTTAAAAATGGACCACCATTTGTTGAAAAATTGGAAAGGATTGAATTTTTTTCCTAGGGAGAGGTCACCTTTTTCGTTTGCAACGACAGTGCCAATAAAGAGCTAGAAAGCTGCTTCAAAGTCGAAGGACGACAAGGCGAGGACTACATCGAGATGCTACCAAGTGACACAAAAGTAAGTGGAAGTTGACTTCATAGAGCACCAAACATCGAACATCCTACCAGCTACCCGTGAGAAGCCATTGTAATCCAAATCAGGGCACATTATGGTACTAGTCCCTATCGAGGGGTTGTATATGACCGCTTCTTGTGGAGGGGCAACGCATGAAACGTGCCCATGCACACTCTAGTTCGCTGCGGACGGTTGGGCGTGTCAGGCAGTATGAGTGTGTCACCCCGTCAAAGCCGTTCTCTGCCTTCTTGTTGAAACGCGCATGCGACAAAAAGTGGTAGAAAACGAGTAATACGAAGGATACAGTATTGTCACTTGCCGCTTCAACAACTGGTGGAGAACGGGTTTGGCACCGCGCCAAACTCATCCAGCCTAACACGCCCAACATCCGCAGCGAACTACACTTCAGCACTGAGTGCACTTTTCTTGAAATGGGCATTAGCTTTTGTGTCCCTTACGAGGTGGAGCTTTTTTCTGAAGGCTCAGGCCTACACCTCTCTGAGCGAGGAATTCCGCCGCCACATTCAAGCGTTAGTGCTCAGCGCTTGCTTCTAACGCTTACGGACAAACTATACTTCCACCCTCGAGATCCTGATCCTTGCCATAAGCCAAGAGAACGGTTGGTAGCTGGAAGGGTGCGACGATTTCGCCTTTGATTGGGTCCCCATCCCCCATCCCAGAGACGGGCAAGACAATCGTAATTTGTCGCGACGCCACGCGCGACGTACCGTGCGGTCGTGCGCGGCAAGTTCTCGATGTGCATCAGTTTACGGGTTGGAGCTCAATGAGTTCAAGCAAAGACAAGAATCCATCGAAGATTCCAGTCCTTTCAACACTCTTAACCAAATGGCACAGCCAGACAACTTGTCTGTCGGCGTCGTTTGCCACGCCCACCACGTCACCCCGCCCCCTCCCCTCTGACATCTGTATAGCAAGGCGCAACATTACTCATTCAGGTGTACCTAATCGCGAAGTTAAACGACAGTCCAGCTACTAATCAGTCCAGATCAGGCAGACTCAGTATACACAAGCTTCAGCTCACAGATATACAAGATATCAACGCTTGCTGAAGTGTAAACGCAGGGTTCAAAACTCGAACTTGTCACGACCACGATGAACTTATCTCGGACCTCCCAGCGCACCTTTTGCAACCACCACGGCCTTTGGATGCGCTATCGTTTGTTCTGTTGTTCTGTGTACAGCTCTATGTGTGACACTTGAAGATTTACTCGTACTAATTGCAAAGTGCAAATAAGAAATGATACAGGTGTTATCTCTACATTCATTTGCAATTAATTAAAAATAAATTATTTGAAATTATGGTTGAGTAAGCACAGATCAATAATTATTACGAAAAAGGTTTTAACAAAAAGGGAATACCATTAGGAAGAGGAAGACCAGTACATTGCAGCTCAGGCTCAAGAACAAATCCCCTTAGAAAAAAAAAAACGGCGCCCACGAATCACCTCAGATGATATCAGTTCGACTTGATGAATATCTCCTTACATAATTAAAACAGGCTTCAGAATAGCATGTAACGAACCCTACTTCATGAGAAACCACACAACAAAGAGGCAACAGTTAGGGGTTCAGTAATGTAATAAAACAATTCACGATACCGCGATGACAAGAGGCAAAGATTGCATCAACGGGAAGCACAGAAGTGATAACGTTTAGCCAACCTATGCGAAGACATAACGGATGTAAGGGACTTCTACATCAGCATCGGTGTTGGGATCAGTCGCCATCACCTCCAGGACCAAAGAGCGTTGATAGTTAGGCACCGGTCGTTTCGATACGTCCTCCACAACCGCCTTCACGCTGTAATAAATAAGAATGAGCGGCAAAAAAGGCAAAATAATCTCTGAGCAGATATGTTGAAATCAAGGAGGCCTTGAAGACAGTTCCCACGATCAAGTGATCCGCGATATTTACAGGGAGTGTACGTCTTCCGCCTCTCGGAAGGGCTATATGAAGAGGCTACACACGCGTGACTATTGCGCCCTATTAAATTCCACAATTCCACAGTACAAGACAACGGCTTACATGCGGAATTATATGTGTGCATTGTGTTGCCTGGAGCGTCGTAGGGTGATTTTTATGCTCGTCATTGACAATACCAGCTTGTCGACGCTTCTGCGAGCTCATGAGCTGTTCTGCGTTCTTTGGATACCTTTTGAAAACAGTATATCAGTGGCAGACCACTTCGCAACGCAAGATGGCCAGCTCAAGCAATGCAATCGATTTGGGCAAAAGCTCGTTCTGAGGCTCGTTCTGAGTCCTACTCAAAAGCCTCCCCAATCGATTCAACCAAAAGTACTGTGTCGAGTCAACTGGCTAGGAATGTTGGTGGGACTCGAATGTCCAAAATTCACCATACAGCAGCGGTATCGATGCGTTTTAAAGGACCTGACCTGGATACAGGACGGGTGGAGCGAGGAGCTTCCGACATACAAGAAAGGAATTTCTAAAGCGAAGGTCTTCCAGATTTTCATGAAAAAAAAACCGAAACCCTAGAAGCAATGGGTGCGCATCATGAAAGGCAAACTTTCGCCACCTGCTCGCGCAGTAACTGGTGACGCGGTTAGTTCTTATTTGTGAAGATTTTTACACCTGTTCCCAAAAACAAGTCAAACATTACATAACTTTGACGAGACATGAAACAATCCTAAAGGATAGCTATGTAAGCGCCTATTGCTAGGAACGATGATGTGGTCCAATGATCGGGTATATAAAGGATTTCCATCAAACAACAAAGAAAGGGACAGGACAGGATGAGAGGAAGAGCAGCTCTTTACGAAATCACAAAATTGCTTTGAACGCAAGTAACTTACTCCATAGGCATTCGATGAGCACGTTTCTTGGCATCCATGAAGAATGAGTAAATCAGTGAAACACCTGATGACAGCATGGTCACTTCAAGCCCAGTTTCATTCTGAAAAAGGTACAATTACTACGAAGCAACACAGTATTCTTCTAACCTAAATCGGTGACTATAGCAGCTCAGCAAAGGCGTGGTTCTAAAAAATACAGCTTAGCCACATTTAAGAAGAAATAAATCACAAGAGTAATTCAGATTCCATTCGGGTAGTCCTTGTGAAATAATTTAAACTATGAAGAACTATCGGAATCAGCCCTCACTAAGAGAAAGCGAGAATTTGCAAAGAATACAAAGAAAAAAAATCCAAGTGGCCAGTTTGTAAAGAGCCATGCTAAAATACTGTATCCAACAGATAAGGAAGCATTTCGATTGATTTTTCATTGAACGATTTCCTAACTCACACGGTAAGTTAAATAAGAAGTTGTGAAATAAAAACTACAGTAATTATTCTATTAAACCACCACATGATTGAGCTACAGTATGGCCACGTCTTTTTTGTGTCTGGAGGTCTCTTTACTGAACTCCAAAGGTTTTTCACCATAAGAATTGAACCAATGTAGTCCTCAGAATCTAAATTAGGAAAAAGGGATCACAATCTGAGAGGATCAAAATGAAGCATATGGATGCTGCAAGACTGCGGCCTTTCTTCTGTTGCAACTGTCAAAAGGTGGAAACGTCGGGCAACGCAGGACCGCCAATTGCCATAAAAAAGTTCACATGCCTCCAGCAATCGTGCCCACTGCCTTTGGGTCAGCCTTTTAATACTGCAACTCCAAATGGAGCCTCCCAGCCCCGGATCAACCTCGACATCACAGTAAGATCTTCTTACAGCTGTCTTGTTTTAGCCGTAAGGGACGCCTCTTGGTCGGAAACCCAGTATGTGCTTTGTCATTAGTATACCACCCGTCTTCGGTAATCAGATTAACAATAAAATGCCTCTGATCTGCGCTCCTAGCACGGAGGGGCCGTGTCGTATGTTGTTGTCACCGGCTTGTTGAATTTCAAACAATGAATAAGAATAAACATGAACAAAAGAAGTAATCGATGAAGAAAAGTTTTCACCTGAATCCAATCGACGGCTTCCTGCAATGTCTTCGGTCCTTGTATTTCTAATCTATCCCAAAGGGTGAAACTGGCGTCGTTGTACTAAAAACATGGTGTTTAGAAATATCAAAGGTACCCAAAGTGCGCCTCAGCGCTTACCTTCTTCACTGGTGCAGCAATTGGTTCAGAGAACCCAAAGAACGGCAAGGCGAGATTTATGAAAGCCGTTTTTGAAGCGATCAAGAGGCGGTTTTGTCGTGCCAATCATCTGAATTCGCTACATTATCGAAGTATCAGCAAAACAATGGAAAAAAAAATCAGTACGGACCTTGTAGAATTCAACACAAACGAGTCCAGCAACGGTGGCCGTGGTTGTTGCAATAGCAGGTATGATACGGCCCGCTATTTGCTTGGTCTGCAATGGAAAATGGAAAGGATAAGTTACGCAAGGGAGGTAAATAATCTCATACCTTCATGCGATCCGCAGGTTGAATATTGTAGTTTTCAGCGCGCAGATTAGATGCTGCGGTGATCATCTCCATATGGTGATTAGTATCGTCATCCTACAGAAAGAAGAACTTTAGAAAGACCTATAGCCTAGATCGCTGCGGACGAAGGGCGTCAGGGGGGATGAGTTTGGCGCGGTGCCAAACTCGTTCTCCACCAGTTGTTGAAGCGAGCAAGTGACAAGACTGTATCATATCGTTCGTATCACTCGTTTTCAGCGAGTTTTTGTCGTGTACCCGTTTCAACAACTGGCAGAGAAGAGGATCAGCGCCGTGGCACAGTTATACTGCCTGACAAGCCCCTTTATAAGCAGCGAATCAAGTCATGCAGCCATCAAATACGAACCTTCTCAAAGTCAATTGGTTTGAGCTTTGGAATGGTCTTCGTGTGCAGGCGAGCGAGTTTCACCTTCAGTTGCTCTAGCATAGCGTCAGCGTTGGCTAAAAGACAGAATGACTCCTAGCTTCAACAAAACAAGCAGTAAAAGAAGGCAGACAGAAAAAGGTCGCGCACATGCGATTGCGTCGTACGAGCGATCGCTTCGTAAGAGCGACGGAAACGCTGCCAAAGAGACCTACCATCTTCTGATTCAGCGTTTTCTTTGGCTTCGGCTTCCGTAACCGCGATTTTGACTCCCGCACGTGGTTTGAAAGGAGGTGGTTGGACAGATTTTGCAATCTACAAATATCATTTCTATATGAAGAATGCTCAAAATAATCTCAATAGTTTTTCGAATACTTTTTATCCACGAGGAAGAAGTCCACGTGTACTGAAAAAACGGAAACCAGAAGAAAAGGAGAAGACTAGGTGTTGAAGATCAAAAGGATTGTAGATACCCACTACGAATGCACTTCCTTCAAGAGAACAAAACCCACTTTCATTACAGCTTCTACATCTAGCAAAGGCTTCAGGCGATACATTTCAGCTCGCAGTATCGAGGCAGCATAAACAAAGTTACGATGTTCCTCCTTGAATCGAAATAATCAGTACAGAAAATAATATTGAACCAAAGTACAATCAGCAAAGCCTACCTGAGAGGGATCGAACTCAAGCACGTGAGGACATCGCTTCGTACCTGACCAGAACTTGGCTCCTTGATCAGTAACCTGGTCTGGCGGGAATGAATGAAGCATTTGAGCGATGTTGTCATGGTAGTTTTCCTTGAAAAAAAAACTTTACGTGAATAAGAATCCACACGTGATAATAAACAGACGTCACTTACCTGGAATAACATACGAGCCCATTTCACACAGTCTTCTGCTGACGCTGGTTTACTGTCGATGAGGGCATCCTTGACCTGAAATTCAAGTTTGTTTGAAGCAGTCATTGAAGGACGTACCCACGGTCTTGTTCGCAACGTAGTGCGACGTGTCGGGTTGGGGATGGCTGGGTATGCGCCACCCTTTGTTCACCAATTGTGATTACCCACCAGCTTAAACAATTGGTGAAGAATGGCTTAGCGCCGCACCAAACAACCTCCTTACTCAGACTAGGTCACCATCCGTAGCGAAGAAAAGATCTCGCAGATAAAGGACATTATTCACTACAATATTACAAACTACCGAAAGAAGTGATAAAGCAACCTGTCCAAGAAGCTGCGTTCTTTGGCTAACGTTCATCTGCTCGAGCCGTTCCAAGAACGTTCTTTCATCAGAAAGGAACTGATTGGCAGTTTCGGCCGGAGCAGTGAATAGACCTGAAGCGGCAGTACGAAATTATTAGTATCAAATGAAGAAGCACAATGAGAAGCTATTACTACTTCAAAACTCATACGATTACTTATACGAGTATGAACTGCAAAGTTAAATAAAAACGATTTTATGACCATTTGTATTTTTCTCCCCGGGTAAATGAATATGGTCGTTTGTAACGAAACATGAATATCAATGTACGTTTTCCGTGCTTCCTTTCCCTATCAGAGTTGCAAACCGATTCACTCGGAGCCCAACCGGCCTCTTTAGGAATTTTCTATGGGCTGATGACCGGCAAGTCTTCCTCGAGGCTGAGCGAGAAATGCCTCGGGGTTTCAGGTCCTATGGATTGATACGGAGGGAGTCGTAGTTGATCGAAGTCGTAGCCCTCTGTCGAGGTGTTCTCGTTTCGTGATTTTTTTCCAATTCAACATACTTATTTCATCACTGGCGAACCATAACTTGTTTTATTTGAAGGGCTCAAGAGTTTTTTCTCAAGGTATGCATTTTTGAATTTCGCTAGTAGTATGACTTGTGTGCGCTACAAATCTCCTTGTCAGGTTATCCAACCTTCTTGGGTTCCTGCTGTGTGCGGTAATTAAATGGACTATTGTCGAGGCTTACTTCCAATTTTGACTAGAAAACCAAAACGGAATTCAGTGTTTGGCTATACAATTATGAAGACGATTCACTCAGCCCTTTAACCAGTTTTGTACTTATGAAAGTCACTTCTGAGATAGACTCAGAAGTTTGCTAGACACAATAATATTCGTTGAAATTCAAAAGTACAGAAATTCCGACGCTGGATCGTTTGACCTGCGTTTTCAGTGATTGCCCCTAAAAATTAAGAAGCACCCGCGAAACGCACAAAACCCGTATCTCTACTTTTATGGTCGCTCAGAATGCTGCCGCACCCCTGAAATGGAAAGTGTAAACGCACTCTTACAATTCGGGAACAAGGGTGTAACAAGAATGTCAGGCTATATTCCGGAGAAGAGTCGCGAGGCGAAGTGGAAACTTGACTAGGGATCCTAACTTTTCTGCATCATGTTCAAGTTCAGTTGTCTGATATAATGAGCCAGCTCTGGGCCCACAGGTGTGAGGCCTCAACTGAGAACATGCATGAAAAAAGAAAGAGCATTTCCACCAAAGAATCGTTCAACAAAAAAAAACTTGCAAATGTACATTAGAGAGAAGGTCCAGGACCAGTGCCCAAGAAACGCCTTATGATTTATGGCTTTTATGAATGGCCATACAATCTAGTACTCTTTGTTAACGTTTATGATCTTTGGTAATAATTTGCACAACTGCTTCCTCACCCTCGAACAAGTCCCTGGCCCATTGGATGGTATGTTGAATCTCGTTGGGGAAGTTCTTCAGGGTGCAGATAGGAATATCCTTCTCAGGTGGGTCAACAGAAGATCTAGAATAAAAATAACTCATCAATGTAAAGAAGAATTTCCTAGGAGAGATATAAAGCGCCTACCCATAGGACTCAGTGAGGTGAGGATAGACCACTTGCGTGTTGCCCTTTGTACCCATCGTTCCCGATTCGAGCAATGGCAACCGATAATACACACATCTTCGATCCATATATCGACCTAAAGCTTATGGACATTTTTCCAGAACAAACTCTTCAGGAAAGTTATGAATTAACTTACGGGCGTCGACATTGTCCAGAGCATTTGCGACTCCATCAAGTTCCGCGAAGAAATCGTCATTGAATATATGCTCAGTGTCGGAACCGACTCTTTCAGCCAAAGCTTCAATGTTAACATCCTTGTTGAACACTTTAACCCCTCTTGCGGCCACAACGGACTTTTTGCTCTGAATTTAGAACGTTCAAGAACTTCATCTGAATCGCTTTTAGGGTCAGGATTGAAATACCCACTCCAACATCATTCATACGGAAGAGGAACTGTCTATTTAGATTACTAATTTCAATCTGATCCATATCCGTGATCTTGATCAAGCCATCCTTGCCACACGCAACACCCATCATCGCAAGATTTTTCAACAACTCGCATCCAATTGCGCCTACAACCAAATAGAAGATTTGAATAATATCGTTCAGACTTCGTGATCGCGCGACTATGACCGGAAGCGCTCCACCGCCAAGCGGTGGCCGGAATTTCAAGTTGGGCCACTTTAACATAGGTCTGAACGTGGCTTTACATATTATAACGCTCACCTGCGCCAACGACAAACCATCGCTGAGAAAAGAGTTCCTCCTGATATTTCCATCCAAAAACAGCTGCTTGCCCATCATATCGAGAATCACGCTAAACTAGCCAAGCTTCACGACATTACCAAATAATCTATGAATAACAGCGATGTCTTACAGGTTTGCAATCTTCAACAGTTAACTTGGCGTTGTCAAAACGACTCCAGTCTCCAGGGAGTGCATCATCACTGTCAAGGTAAAGCCATTGTTTCAGAGGGGTCATATGATGGGTAACTGCTTTCATCGCTTCTTGTGCAGCAATACCACCGACAACTGAGGCTATAGTAACCAGGTTGCCCATTGCCTAAAGATTTTAGATGGGAAATTGCTTGCAACAAGAAAACAGACTACTGACAACTACGGCGACTTTTACCTGGAAGCAGAACGACTTCAACAGCTTCTCATCCACAGTAGTACCCTCGGGTAATTCAGCCTTTAACAATTCGACATCTGCAGTGCATCGAGGCCTCGGACTTCGACCATGCTAAAAATTCCAATATTTCATTTAAGTGTCATTTCAATTCACTTGTGATATACCTTGTCTTCAAAGGCATACAAAGCGCTCCAAAGAGCATGCAGTTGAGTTGGATAATCAAATTTAGCAAAGTCCCAATAGACGAACTCCGGTTCGCGAAGTGAATCCGCAAGAGATTTGTGCGACACGTAAGTGGGTACCTGGAGCGAAAACACATTAAAATTCAATTCGGCACTTTCTTAATTTATCTGTGCGACCAGCGACAGCCCAAACAAAACAACTATGTAGTCAAGAAGGGTGAAAACAAACGAGAGTAAAGAGGTTTCTCAAAAAAAGTAGAACTCAATCAAACCATTGATCAGGGTAACACAAGCTTGGAAAACTATGATATCGTTACAAAAACTGTGGAAAAAACAATTACCCACTTTCACTTGCTTGACGCGGCCTCCTTCTTCATAGTTCGACATCGTTTTAACAACATTGCCAATATTGAAGACATGCGGTTCTGAAAACGCTCAGTAGCCATGCCCCTTAAAAGCACGAATGGAGCTTTTCATACTTTTGACAGTTATTTTGAGTGGAGCGCAATCGTTGAGCTGTGTCATCCCCTTGACTTCTGAGAAAGTGACGTGATCTCCATCTTCAAGACCATGCATTTGATTCTCCAAAGTGATTACGTCCCCGGTTTCAGCGTCCACATGTTCAATGAGAAACTACAAAGAAGAAAAATTAAATCAAATGTGTGATCAAAAGGTGTACAGGAAATCACCTCCTTCACTTGTTCGCCATTTGGATCATCTACCCTGAAGGAGTCCCCGAAATCAGCAAATATGTAGCTGTACAGGCCACGAGCGTCAACGATCAGTAGACGTTTCTGATGCGCTCTTGTCCATTGAGATACTTGTAATTGCACACTTCGCGCGGTATCAGTCAATACAACAAGCTGAAAGGATGATACGCTATCAGAAGCTACTAGAAACGGAATCACTGTGCTCTACTCACATCAAATTG
This sequence comes from Cooperia oncophora, assembly GCA_036418165.1. Classification (NCBI taxonomy): domain Eukaryota; kingdom Metazoa; phylum Nematoda; class Chromadorea; order Rhabditida; family Trichostrongylidae; genus Cooperia; species Cooperia oncophora. The sequence goes on from MU912634.1 coordinate 12,610, forward strand.
CCTAACATCATCTTCAGTGAGTTCATTCATCAAGAGATGGCAATTGACGCTGTCGTTCAACTCAGCCAGCCTGAATCATTCGTTAGGTACGGGGGAAGCTCAGGGTAATCTATGTTTTGTTCATAAACCGACAAGTTTTGAACCCTAGCAACTTTGGCTGAAACCAGCTTATGTTCTTTTATGCGGCTCGAATTTTCGATATTCCATCCATTTGTAGTTCAAAATGAAAACTGTCTTCACTACGTAAGTTGGTAAAAGCTACTTGGGAAGAATAACTTTAGCAGACCTATCGGTCCTCAAGTGGCTCTCTACAAATGTTGGTTCGAACGTTCCGGGAACTTTTACAGTCTAACACTTTTACATCTACTAACTACCATTCAATTTTGAATCTACTATCAAGAAAATCCGACCGCAAGTACCGAGAAAATATCACTTTCGTCTGCTCAGCAGTTCCCAGCATTTGAGAACTCACCTCTCGAAGCTCGCAGCAGCACGATTTTTGCCGATATCGTTTTCAGTAAGGTAATACTGCGCAGACAAATCGAGCCATCGAGTTTCTTTGGTATCATGAAGAGTAACATTTCGTATTCCTGAAAAAGCACGGCATTGATTGCAGACGAAAGATAAGAAAGGAAAAGAAACAAAAAAAAGCTGTGAAGAAAAGAGAATCCACCAAACAATGAGTACCTCCAAGTATAAGGTTCTTTGCGACTTCAACACCTACTCCTCCCAAACCGGAAATAATTACCGAAGCTTTCCTAAGATGAATCATCGCAGATTCTCCGAGAGCGTATCTGAAAAATAATGCTTATCAAAAAACTAAATGCAAAACAGGACGTATGGGCATGCAAAAAAAAGCTATGAAGTACATTTGTCTTGAATAAAGGTTCGTATCCAGCGCAGCTGCATCGGTGTCCATTGCTTCTTGACCATTTTTCTCAGAGGCCATTGCTTTTGGACCAGAATTCGAGTTGTAATTCTTTACACCAATAGAAGGGTCCTGCAAGGGAAAATGTGACCTAATGGTTATAAAGTAAGAAATAAAAGTCAAAAATAAACAGTTGTTAAACAAACAGTGCACCAAGGGTGCAAAAAAAAGATAGCCTGGAGGAGATTTTTTATTGCCATTCCATGAAGACAGTGGAAAAGTTTTCATTAGGGATGCGCAAAAGAACACGACCAACGTTTCAAATTTAGTAAATATTTCGAATAGTATAAAAAGTGTGGATGGAAGTTTGAGTACAAATAGCTTAGGCTCACGGGGTCAGTATAAACTTCATACGCAAAGAAATGCGCGAGAATGGGGCGACAAGTCACCTTGAATAATTCAGTTCCCTCCCAAAAACGATAATGTTGCGAGGCCATGGCCAGGAAAACGTGAATGATTGATGATTATCTTATCACCGACTACACTGGACCAGGATCATAAACTGTGCAAAGCCGACTTGCAATCATGAAGTGAACGAGCGTTCTACCCGGAAAATGACACGTTATTTCTCCATGTACTGAGGTAACTCCTCCAATACCTGGTAAAAAAAAGATAATATATAATAAATAAGCAATTCATTCATCTCTGCAAAAACCTTGCCATGTGTGGCGTACGATTCAAGCCAAAGACGCAAGTTCTGGTCATAAAAAATAGTACGTCCATATGAATCAGCGGTTGTGTCGCGGCAGCATACATGTACGCTTCAGAACGGAAACAGCAGGAAGTTGCCCATGCTAATGGAAGTTTCATAGGCTCACTCAAAATGCACCCCGCCTTGTGTGAAAGTGGGCACGCTCGAAGAGAAACCCCACAACTGTCTATTGTGGATAGTGGCGTTCAGTTGCGAACCCTATAGTTTCTGAGTGATTATTTACGGAAGAAAAAGAAAGAAAAAAATCATGGGGAACACCCTAAGCAAGGATATGGCCGCCTCAGTGCACGAGTTCACCGGACCTCCTGTTAAACGCCAAGAAAGTTATATCCTGCAGCTTCTGGGTTATTAATAATTTCTACGCGTCATTCACTGCTAATGGCATCTAATAGTGAAAAAAAAAACGAAAAAAAAACTGGAAAAATTAACTCGTGATAAAAAACCATCGAATTTTGGCGGGCGAGATACCTAAAGAAGCGTCCGAAGTGTTACTTGTGAGAGCCACAACACCTTCGATATTCACTGTAGAAACGCGAAAAAAGGATAATCTTAGAGACTGCGAACCAAACTACTTGTACAAGGAAGGAAACGTACGAACTGAGCGCGGTAACTGTCTTTAAGGCAACCCAAGTGTATTAAAACACTAAAGTCTGGAAATGGGACACCGATGACGAGTGATAATGCACATATACCACATAGGAGGCTCTTAAAATTGAACCGCTGTACAGCCGTTATCTAGAAAGTCAGCAAATGGGACATTTGTGCATATCCAAACTCCCGTTTCGCACGCTTTTTGCATTAATTTCTATGCACGTTTTAGGCATTGACTCTCATGTATGGTCGCACGTATGCTAGTTGTTTTAGTCGAACAAAAAATGATGCACAACAAGCAAAAGATCCAAACCGCAGCAAAAACTTGGCCGCTTTCAATGTATTAAAAAACTGCACTTTTGGCTGACTATGATGATGGGAATAATCATTTAAAACTGTATCACAAGTTCGAACGAATCCCTGAAGCGGGAACTTCCGTGGAATTTGTAGAAGAGAAACTAATACCGATAGCTCGCTATCTACTAGCCAAATCACGGCTACATTTGATGGATTTGTCTGAAAGCATGAAGACTAATATCTCTTGCACCCCTTCGATTACAAGATTCCGGTTACCTTTTTTTTCTAGAAACAAAGCCGACTCGTTTTGTCATGGTTAGTGTTGCTTTTCGCCGCATTCCAATAGTTAGTGTACGAATACAGGTTAGTAATCGGCTAACCACCGTTGGGCTACGACGTGGACCCAAGGTAAGTATCGACCAACGCAGCACTTCATATTTATCAAACTAACGTGCTAAGAAAGCGTTCATAGTTTGCGATTTGGTCACTAGCGCGACCTCAGTGACCGAAGTATGAACACACTATGAGCATTCCACCGCCAAGGCTGCCTTCTACCCTGTCAACTTAATGACTTTTATGTCATAGCTTCACAGCAGTTATACGTTTAATGTGATGAGTCGTTTATGCGATATCGTCTGAGCGCTGCTAGGCTGCGTTCACACTTGCGTCAGCACGGTTTGAGCGTACCCTGCATTTTCAGCGACTGCCCGATAAAAGTTCAGAACGGCGCAGTTTGTCGACGGGGGGGGGGGGCATTCTGCTTTCCATAGATGTGCCGACCCATCTAGGTAGCCTTTTCTCGAGTTGACACGTTTTAGGATGGTGGCTAGACTATCTTGCACCAGCTTCACAAGGGTTCACAAGTTTTACCAGGGTGAGATTTGTAAACCGGAACTAGGGAAGCAATGGTAGTACAAAATGCCCCCCCCCCCCCGTCGACAAACAGCGCCGTTCAGAACTACTCGCGAGACGCTCAAAACGCTGGATCTATACCTATGCCTTCCCAGTCGCCTAAAACGCTGCCGTAAGCTCGAAACGCTGACGCAAGTACTAACGCATCCCTAGAACGGGAAGCGGCGCTGGTAAGGAAATGGTTAGCACATTGGACCGGCATAAGACGCGTGTCTCCCTAATTGGGCTTAACTTTTGAGCCCATAAGTGATTACCGTGATGGCGCAGAATGACACGACATCTCACGAAGGTTGTTACAGGATCACGTCAGTGAACTAGGTCATTAAGAACGTCGAAAAGGAACATCAGGAAACAACAATTGATTGATATACTAATTTGTTGATATAAGGGTATGACGTTACAGGTGCACTACAATAAGAAATCATTGACAAAGGGATGTTTAGCACTGCAATTCACCAACCTCATATAAATCACATACGCTAACACCGGATAGCCTCTCTTCAGTACCACTAACATTCAAAAAAGAACACTCAAGAAATTTGGCCTTCACCACTGTCACAAACTGCGGAAGCGGATTCGAAATTATAGGACTCAATCAGCCAGAATAAAACTGGCATTACCTCGCGTAATAAGTGCCTGAACAGTGAAGGCAAGCGTGAACGAAGCAGAAGGGTATATTTGCATTACTTTGGCAAACAAAACAGTTTTTTGACCTTATATGATTCATCAAACCTTCTTTCTACGAAACTGCTATCTTTCCGCGACGGCGAAATGAGAGGAGATGGAGCGCTGTTCGGTCTAGAGGAGGAATTTTCAATCGTTAGTTTGCTAAGGATACCGTCGAAATTGCGACACAGTTTCCTGAGCAAACAGCCTTCTAGTTGTATCGCTTAACTGTACCCTACTTAAATAGGAATACTAGACGACGACCATCGAAGTGTATCCCAAAACGTCCAATTATCGTATGTCTCAAAAGGCGTACTCATGCGAACTAAGAGGACTAGGACATATTCAGCATCACAGCCCCACAACGACAAAAACCCTCATAGTAGCGCTTTCTGCATGTGAGCTGTACCGCTATAGCGCTTACTCATCATCAAGTCCGTTCCTGCTGATGTTAATGCGTCCTATCAAGAGATAGTTCCTGCTTAACATGTCACTAATCATCTGCTGCAATTCTATTCCTGTCTGATCGATCAACTCCTCACTTCTCAGACGGCACAATAGAGTAAGCCCTAGTTGTATTCATTAGAGGCAGTCCCCCCTCAAGCATTGATAGGCGCTCTTCCTTCTACAAATATCCTGGTCCTCAGTCTCTAGGAATATCCCACTTTCGCGGGTTCACAAGAAGAGCGACGGCACCATGGCCCTCATAAGTGGCAGTTTTGACGCCTCCCTGATTGCCCCGCCCATCAGAACTTGAAGGTTATTTCTTGTAACGGGTTCTGCTCTTACAACGGTTTTCCGTTTCTTCTTCACTGTTAGACGGTATTAACATTGCATGACGCGAGGAAACGATTAGCTGTCTCGAGGCAGCACGACAATGACTTACGGAAATCAGCCAATCTATAATCCCTGCTCTTGTCCTACCATAGTACCAATTTACCGTCCCGGAGGGTAGAAGGCTTGGTTGGCCTGGGCGGGAGTCGACCCGGGATTGAACCCAGGACCGCGCGAGTGGTAAGCGCGCCACTTGTCACTACACCACCTCCTCCTCGAGAGACTACTCCTATGGAAAAGATGGAGATAACGGACTTGTTTCTCTGATAATGGAGAAACGCTACACTCGTTCTTTTAATGATTACGCAATAAGAAATTCAATGATTCATAAACAGCGAGTCACGTTCACATCTTGCAATACTGAAGAAACACTGAATTGGATAATCCGCCTTCAGAAAGGCATACGTGTCGATTCTGAGAATCAGCGAACCCGCTAAAAAGGAAGGATACGTATAGATTGAGTTTGACTAGTGGCGCTAGGTGTAAACGAGACATCAGGGACGCGACTAGAAATGTTGGTAAAACATTAATAATTCTGTACTTCGTCAAGATCCCGGGCACTACCCCTGAGGTACTTTTACAAACACTTGTTAACATAATGGACAATGATACGAACGATACTGTACGCAGGGAAACGGCCAGCTTCATTGAGCGGATACGTCGCACAGAGCGATTAAATGCGGCTGTTTGGGGAAGGCTTATTGCCAGGGTACAGCTTCTTTGTGCAAAACCCATCAGGGGGTCCTACCTAGTCGCCGAGGAGGTGATGTTTTTAAACGCAAGAGCGGTGTGCACCGAACAAGTGTCATGGATAAGTTCCACAAATAGGCCCGCTCGTATCGACCTTCCGAACCCTATGACAACATCCACTTGCATGGACCTAAAGTATTTGCCCATAGAGTAACACCTTTCCAACTTCTCCACGTGAGAGCGCAAAGCACGGCGCCCCCTCACATGAAAGATCGATGATCTTTTAAACTCAGTCCAACGATATTATGGGTTTTAAAGGCATATCAAGGTTCCAAATGAGTATTCTTACAGGGCCCGAAGCAGTTGAACTTTCGACCCATTCAGAATTTCGCCCATCGAAAACCCATAACGGCTGGTCATCAAAAAAAGCCATAGCGCCGCTCAGAAAGGGGATATATTGCGCGTTGTAAAGGTGTATTTGTTTCAGCAAAAGATAGCGCACGAAAGAAGTGATTATCTTCCTGCAGTATAAAAGCTCGCGTGCGGTTTGCCATGACTCTTTCTCTAAAACCTATCCAAAACGTTCTTTGAAAGGGAGGGATTCAGATTACCGTCGTAAAAGAGCGCAACAGTAGAGATATCGCTTTAAAGACACATGGTACGCTCAAACACATTGAGGGTGTATGAGACTATCAGCCCCCAGCTGTCGATGTGTCGTGGTCCCCCGCCCAAAACTGCACGGGGTCAGAGTACGGGGCCGTGGGAAAGTCGTAATTCCTTGCTACACCGCCCATTTCGCAAACTCTAACACCGTCCGCGCGGCGCGTGTCGCGTGCAGCTCTCTTGGCTTTTTGCCAAGTCCTGTAATTGCGCTTTGGAATACAAGTACAACGCAATTTCTTTATGCGGATAACATTTTAGGTGCTGCAAAATAGAACCGAAGATGATGACGAGGGCTAGAACTCAAGAGCAACTGTGCTGCTTCTGCAATATCCCTCAGAGGCCGCGCATTCCCACAGAACATGACAATAAAAACGGCCTAAGCGTCCCACTCGTTAGTTTGAAGTATTTCTATAGCATTAGAGCCGGATTCGAGCCGGATCGCAGAAATGCACACGCGATTTTAATTTATTGCGTTTCCTTAGTTTTTTCAATTTTGTTTTATTTACATCTACATTCGTTGTTCTTCATTTCTAGCCTTTGTCATCTTCATCACCTTCTATTCGGACTTTGAAGCAATACCTCAAATGTTAGGAAATTGCGTTTTGCTTGTATTGTCATGTTGTCCGTTTTTATTGTCATGTTCTGTGGGAATGCGCGGCCTCTGAGGGATATTGCAGAAGCAGCACAGTTGCTCTTGAGTTCTAGCCCTCGTCATCATCTTCGGTTCTTATTTTGCAGCACCTAAAATGTTATCCGCATAAAGAAATTGCGTTGTACTTGTATTCCAAAGCGCAATTACAGGACTTGGCAAAAAGCCAAGAGAGCTGCACGCGACCGCGCCGCGCGGATGGTGTTAGCATAAACGTGAGTTTGCGAAACGGGCGGTGTAGCAAGGAATTACGACTTTCCCACGGCCCCGTACTCTGACCCCGTGCAGTTTTGGGCGGGGGACCACGACACATCGACAGCTGGGGGGCTGATAGTCTCATACACCCTCAATGTGTTGAGCGTACCATGTGTCTTTAAATGCCGCCTTCCGTTTCCCAGAAGCCTCGCACCTGAAAATGTATTACCCGCAGAAGATAGCCTGCTATTCATGCCCTGCCAACTAGTCTACTCCAGCGCTGTTTCGCGCTGAGATTGCAACGAGGCTGTAAGAGCTTGCAGATCGTGACGCAATTCATCCTTCTTGTTAACCACGAAGCCGGAAGGAGGAGAGCGGTCGTACCAGGAGCCTCCTTGTGGGGTAGAGTGGCACTGCCACCGCCATTTCAAGCATCACGATGCTGCATCCTGCATCGTCCCTGTCATCGCCCGCATGTTAAAGGAACTTTACGCAGGGCCCAAAAGGGGTGGACTTTCGTAATATCCGCCACGCTTCCCTCCAGCAGTGACGAGTGGAAACGATAGAAGGAGTCACAGTGTGTTAGGAAATTCATGAATCATACATCAGAATATCTTCCAACACCTCTATGAACTTGATAAAGAAAACAGTACCTTTTGATTGTCACTTAATTCCACAACGCGTGCCTTCTTCGTGGGCGGAGGTGAAGTGGACACGGCTGCAGAGGATAACTCGGCCAAAATGGAGCTCATAAATATCCTCACCCCTGAAAACTATGAATTATCATAATCACACATAATAAAACAAAGGCTCTCAGTTTTCGTATCTTACCCAAGATGTAACGTTTGCGGCAACTAGATCGCTAGTGCGCGCTGCTCAGAAGCTGGAACCAATTCCGATCTTCCTCAACGAGTCCGGAGAAATCACACCTGTACAGGCGTGCACCTTAAACAAGAAAATAAATATTATTGAGCACTTATAAAAACCCGATTTTGCATGAAGAAGGTGAAGCAGAACAGGAATGAGTTTCGATGCAACCAGTGCAAAAGAGTCGATTATCTATCTAATGAGATGTAATCGAACAGGGAAATGATACCGGAAGATGCCAAACCAGGAAAATAGCGAGCAGCTAGAATCCTGCTGAACAAATTTCGGCGCGGGGCCCATGTTTCCCACGTTCATCGATATTTTCGTCGGCCCGGGGCATAAGAAAATATCGAAGAAATGACCGTTTCGGTTGATAGTTAAACGCTCTTTGTCTGCCTGTCCAAGAGATAATTACTCATCTTTCCCTCGAGGCTGCTCTCACCCTATCCATGAAAAAAGCGGCTCTCTGACCGCCTTCACATTCGCGACCGCGCAATCCAACCGAGCGATCGGAAGTCTGAACGCGATCGCTCAATCCACCGTCATTGTGAGGCAAAACAGAAATTCGTTTCACATTCACCTTTTACTCGGTATCGCACGCGAGGAAGTGTGAGCGTTCACCCTGTTATGTGAACCTCGAGTAAACACAGACAAGGATCGATTGAATAATTGGTTGGTATCGGCACATATCCCTTCAGAACTGACAGATTTGATATAACACGGGGCAAGTAGGCCAGGGGTACACCATTTCGTGGAAATAGTTCGTTATGCAACCATTATTCAAACGAAGAACTCCTTTGTACACGCGGACCTCCCCACCTATTAAGTTCGGCAATGTCCTTTGTGGGATTCTTCGTTTTTGCGCAGGGATCTTGTTGACGCATACCATTCGTTAGCTGGCTTGCGCCAATAACACCACCCGATCTTGAATAATACGTCAGTATAACGTCACATAAGTGGATTCGATCGTTACAATTCACACTATCCTGAAGTCCCTTATCAAGGACTTGAGGACCTCAAAACATACGACTAATTTACCAGTTTATGCACGCAGTAAGGTTGCAGGTTGTTGGATGTGGGTTTTATAGTTTTCGCCAGTTTCCGGCCGCGCTTCGAGCTGCGCCAGCGCCAGCGACCAGGAAAGTATAGGCATCGATCTAGCGCATACCATAGTTTTAACAGTCAGTTTTCCTCGAGTGCCGGCGAAAACTGCAGGTTAAAACTCTGGCATGCGCTAGATCGATACCTATACTTTGATAATCGCTGGCGTACGCTCGAAACGCTGCCGTATTCTGACGCAAAGCACGAACGTAGCTAAGGCCGCGTTAGAACTGAAGAAATGCGGAACTGAATAATTGACGAAAGGGACTAGATACCTATCGATCAGAAGAACAGAAGAAATGACCAACTGCGGAAATAGATCGGTACGTATCCGACCATTCCGACATTTCTTCGATTCCGCATTTCTTCAATAACTAAGTCAACTGTTCACTGTCGGTGGTTATGAAGCGAAGCTAGACAACCTCTCCAAAAACAATCAGTCCTCGGAAGAGGCCGCGTTTATAGCTTGCGATAGTGACGAATGCAGAAGTGCGGAAATAGTTGAAGGAAAGCATACGTATCGATTTGAAGAAATAACGAAATGCGGGCATGCAGAAATGAATGAAGTATCGCGGGAAATCGATACATATCTTCATCAAATCATAGTCTTTTTCGTGGATTCTGCATTTCGTCATGTCCCGCAAATCAATACGTATCTGATGCTCTCCATCAGTTCGAATGCGCCCCCCGAAATCCTTCACTGTTGCTGAGATGAATTGGACTGTTACCTTCAGCTTTGATGCAGCCTTATCAATAGCACCTGAAGGGGACTGAGCGCTAGTTCTTCACCGATACATTTTGTACACTCGTATTAATATGGTTCTCTTAGATGCAGTGCTGGAAAGACCTATGCAGCTATAAAATGTTACCCTTACTTTCATCCCAGCACTAATTTTTTTGAAAGCAGGAGAGCATTTAGTGTTGGAAGGTGCGAAGAGCCCTTGTGGGCATTTCTACGCAATTAGAAGGAAAGAAATACACGCTTTGGAGGGAAATCTGCTCTAAAGCGCTTCAGACACGTTTTCCCGACATCCCTGAGACCTTTCAGGAGGTAAAGTTGGCGAAATTATGCTTAGAAGAGAAAGGGAGCATCGCATGGATTGGTGCAAAAAGTGGCGTTCGCATTTCGAAAAAGTGGTTCACCTGCCTTCTTGTTTTCAAGAACTTCACAAAAGAGCTCGATACATGGGGCTTAACCCTGTGCTGTCACAGAAAAACGTACTCCACTGCAGAAGCGAAGAAATCCTGACTTAAAAAAGCTTTCGAATATAAGTCAAGCAAAAGACTGGACACTACGCAAATGATGCAACCTTTGAAATGGTACTTTGAAGCGTATGGGTGACCCAAAGGGTATCCAAGGAACACCCTCACTAATATGAAATGTGAATGTGCACAAAAAGAGATGAATAGCCACAAACGAATCTTCGAGATGCATCGGAAAGTGGTGACGTTTCAGTAGCGACGCCGCTCGCGACGTCGCTCGCGGCTTCGTTGGAGCGCCTTTTCTCGTCGGGACATCTACGAGCCGCTAGGAAATTGAATTTCATGGATATGGAAGGCTGAAAGCTCGCGACCATAATTAGTATTAGTTGTTCAGTACTATCTGAGCCTACCCATGCCACCTCCGCCTATAAACTGCCCTTTCGGTATAATCATTTGATTTCACTCACTTCTTTACCTCCAATTTTCAGAGGAGCGGTGGGGATGTGATCTGCCAGCGGAACAGGCGAGAGTTTCGGCCTGCTCGGCTTGGGAGGGGGAGAATTAGTTCAAACTTCAGCAGGTGAACTTTGCAATTCATGTTAGCTGTGAACTCTTATAAAGCTGTAAAGTGGTACTAACAAAGGAGGTCATTCGCTTTTTAGAAATGGTTTGTTGCATGTTAAAGGGGTCCATATAAGGATCACAAAAATGGGTTTCGTTTTTGCTATGCGTTTCTGGGAATGTCAAAAAATGAGTGAAAAGTTTGCTAAAGGAAAAGCGATTTTGAGCCATTTTCTAGGCTCTTTTCTATTCCTGAGTTTGAGTAAGCAAAGCAAATGAGATCTTCGCATTGAAAAGAAAACAAGATAATGTGAAAAAAATATCCTAATTGGCACACAGTGAGGCAGCACTGAAGTTTCTCAAGTGATCTCGCAGCATCCCACCCCACACCTAGGGGGAGATCCAGAGCCATGTTGGCGCCAAATGGCCTCGGCGCCAATTATAAAGTTCAGAACCGTGACCAGGACCATTAATAATCCCTATCTACAGCGAAACTTTTCTTCTCGAGTTGTTCGAGTTATGGTGATAGGGCTTGTTGAACTCGTGGCTACTATTAGTATCCTGTAGAAGTCGTTATCCAACTTCGATACCTTTGCCTTTCTATTTTCTGGACCTTTCTATTTACTAGTATATATACACTCGTAATTAGCAACTACAAATTTAGAAAAAAGGACAGATATATGTATTGTACAATATCTACGCCTGAAGAGGGGAAGTGGACCAGTTCCGCGGAGCTCGCTGATCGGGTGCCACTAATAACGAAGTAGTCGTCTGCGAGAATCGTTGAAGTAACTTTACTACTACCTCTCTCTATGCCATGATACGAACTTTTTTTGCCTTTATTTTGCTCTCTTTTTGAGAGTTGAGAAACACCTCGTAAACTATATATACTCAAAGTTGCAGTTAGAACAGAGCACTATAAGATGTTTGAAATAGCCTTTTCTTGTCGAATTTTTTTCACTCATTTTTTGGCATTCCCAGAAATGCATAGCAAAAACGAAACCCATTTTTGTGATCCTTATATGGACCCCTACAACATGCAACAAACCATTTCTGAAAAGCGCGCCACGACCTGAAAGACCTCCCTTGTAAGTTACTGGTCCTAGTGGTGAGTCACTTCAGTTGCAGGAGCTGACAGTTCTCACATGGTTGTCTTACAGATCCTCTGTGTACGTTCGGTCTACCCAGCAAGCCGAACTGCACCAGAATATTCATTTTTTATTGAAGATTTTGATAAAGCCGAGATGGTGTAGTGGCAAGTGGCGCGCGCCTTCGAGGGGATAAAAATACTGACTTGTGACATCGGGCTGGCCACTGCAGGTCATTGAGTATAGCCACATCGCATTTCAATAAGCCAGCCTTACGAGTTCTGAAATGAAGTAAGAATTGCGTGCCGCATCCCACGAAGGGGACTTGAAGTCAAACGCGAAGACTTTATCCCCTTTATTTGAATTTCGCACTTGCATTATTATTGACAGCAAACTTAACACGACTCCTCCTTGTTGAAAATTCCCGAAGGCCAATATCCCTGGAACCTTTAGGTTGACTCTCAGGTAATGAAGTTTTCTCTAACTCAATATTTTTATATGAAGAATGAAATGCTCTGCCAACAATATGGAGTTCATACCCTAGTTCTGCAAAAGATCTGTTCGGTTTTTATACAGCCTCACTTCTCATGAACTTCCATCCCTCTTCGCGTACAAGCAAGTACCAAAGATACAGAGGCTACACGAAAGGGGTGAAGCGTAATGTGGCGAACAAAGTTCCTCAATACGGCCCCAAATCAAGTAAATCAGAGATAGGGTTTTCAATTTCGGTCATACATTTTCACTTGAAACCGCTAGTCGTGTCATTGTCCATTACCATTAAATGATCTATCCTACGAAAAAGCTGTTCTACGCCATGTTAGAATGAGGTACACAGCAACGCCTACTACGGCTGAGGGATGCGGAATGTACGTATCTACTGCAAAAATTTGAGAGTGGGATGGTAACACGCGTGGCAAGCGCTATGAGCGACTGAACAGGGAAGTACGAACCCAGTTAGCTCTCATCACGGATGCGCCGAATTCTTCGGTGTTACGCCTTCAGGGCACGTCCTGCCGTCAGGAAATTTTTTATTGCAAAATACGACCCCCCCCCCCCCCTCAACGATTTCTTCTGTGATACGACGCTCTTTCCCATCCCAACAATCTTCTAAGTTTTCCCAACTCTCATCACTTTTCGAAGTTTTGTCCCAAGAATTCCTGGGATTGTGCTTGTTTTTCTACAAGATTTGGAATACGTAGCATTTATGGGATTTTGTATTGGGGAGGTCTATTTCGGCAACAACACTGGATGGTATCCTTCTCCGGTTAATCAAGGGAATTGTCCCTTCTATTGCTCTTGTGCTTGTTTTCATATTTTAGCATATTTTCAACTAACCAGAAGATTTTGTACACTCTCCAGAAGAGCCTGGTATTTACATACTGTGTGGAAGATGCACCGGTGGTCTGCAGCTTTAGAACCAGCCTCTTTCTACACTCGAAAGTGCTGCGAAGGATAGCGACTGCTGGGTGCCATTTCTGGCTCCACTATGCAGCACTTGTTCCGATACAAGGACCTGCAGCGATTACAGGGTACGACTTGGTGAACGACCAGGAGTGAGAGGGCGCAGATAACGCGAGATTGGTTACGGTGTGCGTATCCGCCGGTCGGGGTCCGCAGCGTCAGCCGGGCACTACCACCCTCCGGCCCCGTTCCCTTGTACTTCTATGCGGAACCAGAAGCACGTTAGTGAAGCTGTGGAACCAGTCACCTCGCACATGGTAGCGCCCGAAATTCCATAGGTGATAGCAGGTTCAATACGTCGCGGGAAGGGAGCCGTAAGTGACCTGCTCGTAGGGGGGGGGGAGGGGAGAGAGTCGTTTAGGTTTTTACAGTGAGCAGAGCAATGGCAACGGTAGTGAAATTTTGCTCTTGCTTTTTGCCTATGCCGTCGCGATATCCGCTTTCGAGTTGGAAGCTCGCGACAAATTATTCCGCTGTAAACGAAACTGCAGGGTAGCAACAAGTTACCTCTGAATGGTGTGTATCACCCGTACTCCCGTTGCTCATCGGTTTGCTCGCCAGTAACGTCTCCATTCGTCCCGGCAACGTGAGAGTTGCCAAGTGGCTCTCTTGCTCGAGGAATACAATGAACACTATACCATCCATTCAGAGCTTACACTAAAAATCTTGCTATCGGGTAGGCGATTGTTCAGGTGTTTTGACATCCTCTAGAATCCAGTCGGTAATCGCTCTGAACCAGCGGTCGTTCAAAACGCATGACGTGCCCAGCCCACCTGATCTTCGAAACCTTGGCAAATGCGGCGGCGTCTCTGATCTTCGATCGTCGGCGGAGTGCGGAGCTCCGGATTCCCTCTCTCACTTGCGTGTAGCGAGAAACTCCCAGCATCGCTCTGCATCGCTCTTTCGATGGCGCGCTGAATGTCACGAACCGCATGCTCATCATGCTTTCGTATGAGTCCAGGTCTCCGAGGCGTAAGGTAAAGCAGGAAGGACTCCGGAATCGGAGAACTGGCCACGGAACCGGGTGTTCTTCGTTACCCTCTCTCTCTCGATGTTCCTTGTATTGGTTGCACCCTTCTCATTAGTACATTGATACTAAATAACCTCCCACATCCACTAATGTTTTTGCCAAATCGCATTATCCATCAGAAAAACAAAAACGTAGTGGTAAAGCCGGAAATGCAATGGAGTTCTAAGATTTTATTCATCACCTTACACAGTGAAGTTACTTCTTTGTTTGTCGAAGAAGACTTCATGATGAGATGACTAGAGAAAAGAATCGAAAATTTTTTGTTGATATTCTTTTATGTAAGTAGTAAATTTGTAGTGCAAGATAATGGCTCGGGCGGGTGTTAGGACAAGTTGACGGGAAAAGGGACTGCGGCCGGTTCAGTTCCATGTCTTCCCTTCCCTCATCCGCTTGTTCATACCTTGCTCCTTTTAGCCGTAAGCCATACAAATCTTTTTTATTAATTCTGTGTTTGGACAAATTTCATTGATTGATTCCTGTCTCATTTCATATTTCTTTTTATCCTTGCCTTCTGTGTGCAAGATGTGCAAAAAGATTGAATAGTAGGACCGTAGATTTGATTGTTCTCTCCGCGTGTTCCGCTGCATGTGTTTAACGTGAAGTTGCATTCGGATGTCCGCTGCTAATTTTTCTCACTATAAGCCACTTAGGAGGTGGCGATCTCGGTGGGTCACGGATGTTACCGCTTGAAATCTGAGAGACTTCAACTTGCGGAACTGCCCAGAAATAATTGGCCAAACCGTTTTTCTTTGTTATGTTACTTCAACTCCAATAAATGTTAAAGGTTTATTGCGCAGAAACTGTATAATATACGAAACGGCAAAAACTCACGGAGATTTTAAAAAAATGGTTGAATGGACCCCCTTTCCCTCCCCTTTCAGGAGTTGCGAAAGCTTATTTTCCAAACTTGATGCTTGACCTCGGTGATCCCACCATTTTCAACTTTGGGAGCAAGGCGACGTTCGTGATTCTCTCGTAGTGCAAAAGAAGAGGTACTCGACTGGGGTAGTTGTTTGGTTCGTGTTATCTGGAACTCCTCGCTAGCACGTTATTATTATTAATTTAGTGCTATGGACTTTCCCTCGAGAACCCGTGTGAAGTTGCATATTGAGGTGATTTGACATATTGAGGTGGCTCAAAACCTCCTGGTGGCAAGGAGGTTTTGAGCCGAGCGGAAGTGTACTCGTGTTAAAAGGTCAAACCAACTCAGGAAACGACTGCTAAGCCAAGTCTGTCCACATAGAAAGTTGGTCGAAAGTTGGCTTGGTTCCGGATGTCTGAGGCAGTAAAGGGTTGACAGTGCCTATAGTTTTTTCACCGGCGCTATTCGGCGCTAGGATCCACCTGCACTCGCCGTCGCCTTTTTTCGCTAAAGTCGCAGCTGTTCTGCATTCGAGCTCAATTGGGGGAGGGGAGGACCCGATCACAAATAAGACATTGGTTTTTATCTTTGCAGAGCGCTACATGGCATGAGCGCCATGTAGCGCTCTGAAAAGGCTGTAGCTTGGAGGAGGAGTGATTCCCTCCTCCTAAGGCAAGCTCAGCCTCAGCATCGCATTGATAACCCTTGTGCCCTACGCTAACGTTCCTGCTAAAAATGAATGTCATATCAATAATAAGGACAGCGAATAACCCTAGTATCCAAGTTCCCATCAATTTGGGTGGAAGAGGTGATAGCACCAAATTGGCGCCCATGGCGCCAGTTGGCGCTGGGACCTGTAGTGAACGTCATATTCGTGACCAGACCAACAAAAAGCCCTAGTATGTAACTTTTCCTGAAGTTTGGTGAAAAAGGTAGTGGTGAGTTGGCGCGGCACCATCTGGCGCCCCGGTTTTGATGAAAAAAGTGCTGGTGCCAAACTGGCGGTGCTAGTTGAATCGTGCCTGGGACCCTTATATCTGAAGATCTCGTTGGTCCACTATTTGCATAAATTAACAAAGGTATGAAGACTTGTACCACTGGGAAAAGTTCCTCGAAGAACTCGAACTGTTTCTAAAAATTTCATCAAAAGCCCGTCCGCCACATATGGTGGACATGGTCCGAAGTGGACATTTCGGTGTCCACCACCAGTGGCGGACATTGTCACGAATGGGTTAACTACAGTATTAGATTCGCACAGACTCAAGACCTGCGTGGGGCCAAGGACTGAGTCACTCGATTAACGCTGATAAAGAAAGTAAGCGACTGTTCCGACTACCGGTACAGCAGCGAGTGGAGGAGCAGTGTCACGATCGTCGTGAGGAAGACCATCATCAGTATCAGGAATCGCAAAAACCGTCTGAAATTAGGAGAACGGCAATGAGAGCGCAATCATCGGATAAAGACCGTGAGGCGACTGGAGCGAGTATGCTAAACAGATCGATGCAACAGAGGGGAGGCATGTTGTATAGCAAAACTAAGTATATTTATGTTATTCTTGTTCATCACTCATTTGTCGCCTACTTATTGCGAGACTATTGAGATAGCTAGGGAAAGAAACTGAAAATTGGAATTTTTCTTGTGGGTCGGCACTGAATGAAAAATGAGATGGCAGTTCATTCCTTCACGCGGTGTCTTTGTGAAGTGCTCGTCTGTGCGGGCAGAGCTGAAGCGCGGTCGGTTACGTAACAACTAAAACATTTGGTACGTGTTTTACGCCGAAAGTCCAGAGCGCCGAGGAATAAGGGGTGGCGGCTACCTAGGCATCGTGAGTACAAAAAAATTGTCGCGATTCAAAAGATGGATTTAGCAGGAAAGGGAGGACGGGATGAGCCATTATGCGTGAAAAGTTTTAATGTGAAAGGTCAGAGGATCGCAAAACGCCATCTGGACGTGAGAGCGCGAAGAAAAAGAGAAAGCTGACGCCAGTAAGAACGCGGCTGGACTCCGCACCCGACCGCAGCTTAAATTTCCCGTGCGCGCAAATTTGAACACACAGCATGTGTGTCACATGTAGGCTTCAGAACACGGTCTCTTCGACAGTTTCCCTTTTGTTTGCGGTAGTCTGTCATGCTCGTTTTTTCATAGCGTTTTAAATGTGTGAGCCAGAAACTTAGTTTCACTGTACATTTGCATTACTACTGTACCATAAACAAGCTTTATGTAAACTTT
>MU912635.1:0-13259 GCA_036418165.1 Cooperia oncophora
GTGATCTACTGAAGGGGAGAACGCCTCAGAAGTCCGGAAAAAAATTAACCCAGGCGTCCCTTAAATCTGTGAGTTGACATGTCGTAAAATTCGAATTTGAAATATACTGTGACACTCTATGCTACGTATCCTTGGCAATAGTCTCGGCCATGTCACTCTACTACAGTCAGTACAGTGGCCTATTTTACTGTTTCGTACATTCCAGATATATTTCGATATTCTCACAACAATTTGGCTCTTCGTTTCATCTTGCGGATGCATTGGCACAGTTCGATCCACCGTGTACCCTTGGCGATTACTTGAATTCTCGTCAGCCGCTTGCCGATCAACAGAATAAGGCGAAAGTTATCGTGGCCCTTCTACGGCATCAGCTTATTATGCAGGTAGAGTAATGAATCGAAATATTTATTTCCCATTATCGCTAAGGTTATCGCTACGGTTGTTCGGAGCAGACAATCATTACTACCAGGGCACATCATTGGTTGGGGAATTTAGTCGAGTCTGTACGACCCCCCCCCCTCCCCAGCCTCTGTCCTCCTCATCGAATCGAGCCGTCGAGCGGGGGGGGGGGGAAGAGGGGGGTACATAGCAAATGTGAAACAGGAAAAGTCGCCAAAAATACGACCCACCCCCTTCCAAAAATGACCAAGTACGACCCCCCCTTTACAACGTCCAAGCGAGAAAAATCAACTATCAAAATAAATTTTTCCCAGCCCAAATACGACCCCCTGTTGGGGATTCCCCAACAACGATGTGTCCTGATTACTACCCTGGTTCCCATTGCTGCAGCTTGGTGGCTTATGCTAACCGAGAATGAGCCAAATTATTCTCCTAGTAATCGGGATTTAGCCACATGATGAGACCCCTTTTTATTGCGAAACCTGTGCTGCGGTTCTTTCCATTCTCTTTTGAGAGGATTTAAGTGTATAGTTTGCTTAACTGTCACAACGAAGCCAAAATGATTTAACGATATCATTCGGCCAATCTCTAGGTTATATGTCGGTGAGATCTAAACGCTTCCTATGGCGCCCTGGCTCCCTGTTGTTATGCCGTCTTTTTGTCGGTATATTGCCCAGAGAGCATGGAAATCTCACTGAGTGGTGAGCACTCTGCCTTTGCGGCTACGAACTAGGGACCTAATGAAAGTTGCGGCTGGAGGCACGACAACGTCAGAAAAAGCTAGCAGTTACTCGAACTCCAAAGCTGTTTTGGTTTGGTAACTACTGTTTAACGCCGCAGTGCGCGTTCCGAAAGTTATGCGCGGTAAGCGGGAGATGCGGATTCGAGTCCCGTCCCGAGTCCGACTTTTGCCAATATCTCACCATTACTTGAACTCCCATTTTAATCAGGTTCAAGTGCTCAAGGTTTTCTTCCAGCTTCACCGCTTTTGCTACATAGTGCCTCCTTTTTCGGATGCGAAACTGCCACGAGCTGGTCATCATTGTCCTGACACTTTGAAGGTTTGTGAGATTGAACGTTCCAGATGAGTACTTTGACTCGCCGTATTATTATTGCTATTATATAATAATAATAATAATAATAATAATAATAATAATAATAATAATAATAATAATAATAATAATAATAATAATAATAATAATAATAATAATAATAATATAATAATAATAATTATTATTATTATTATTATTATTATTATTATATTATTATTATTATTATTGTTGCATCGGAGCCGCACTCAAGCTTCCCAAGCAAGTGCGATATCCATTACCCGTTACGTGTAGTACATTCGCCCAGAAAGCGTGAGATGCGGCTACGAATCTTGAAAACTTTTGCAAATAACTCAGCATTCCCGTAATAACTTTCTCTGAAGCATCAAGGGTATGCATCGAAATTCGAGTGTTTCCTTTCTTTACCAAAGAGTGAGCGCACACTCTGTGAGGCGCAATCGTGAAGCTGGTGTGGGGTAATGAGACTAGAACCGTAATGATAATGAACCGGCATGTGATTTAGAGGCAGTGGGCATGACGGCTGGGGCAGGCGGTTGTCGCCATATTTATTGGTGGTTACGGGATATGGCCAAACGCCTTCTAGCAGCCGTTCCACCAATGGCGCTCGCAACAACCGCCTTCCTCCAGCAATCGTGCGCACTGCCTCCGGACTTCCGATTAAGGTTCACCACGCTGAGAATATCTTAATGAAGGGTCGGATTTATCACACTGGGATGGTGGTGTACATAAATTTAAAGGCTGGAAGTAAGAATGAGCCTATAACCTAACCATGAGACATACATAGAACTCAAAAAATTACGGTCTTGCATCGAAGGGGAGGGATTCGTGCCGAGGCGGCGGCAGTGTAGGAAGGATAGGACCATTTTCTTTTAGACCATGATCATGTGTTCACTGACACTACAAAAGCTATAAAGAGCTGAATAGTGAAAGTGCGACGTGCGTGGTAGGAGGAAACTGAAGGAAACTAGGTTTTCAATTCTTGATTTTTACTGTGCCAAATATGCACTATCCACCACCTGGTGTTGTTCAACCACTATTGCACGCCCCACTAAATATGCGTTACTCGTTCACTCTAATGGTATGTCCTTTTTGAAAGTCGAGAGATAGCTCAGCAAAGCACTCGCTGAAAAGCACCACCACGCTGATCGTATGGGCGGAGTCAGGCCTGACATCGTGACTGTCTCACTTTTCCCCTTCCCTTTACCGTCTCGTTATGAAACAGGGTCGCAGCACTAGGAAAGACATAGTGGTTGGCCTGACTATACGATCAGTATTAGCGTAGAGTGTGCCTCCAACCACAAGTTACTTTGAAAAGGTCGCTGTGAAAAAAGGAGCTGTTCACAGCTCCTCCTTTCTAAGAAATTTGATCTACCTACTCCCTAAAGGATCCGGGAATCCCCTTGAGATGTGTCCCAAATCCACGTCCCACCTGTATGTACCCATAATCATTTTAGCTTTTGAAGTTGCAGATGTCGATTGCGGCATGCGACACGTTGGGCGAGGAGTTCAAGCCGATAGTGTCGGACTTATGTGGAAGTATGCTGAATACGCAGAGTTTCTGTCATGTAAGTTTATGAACCATTCACGCATTAATATTGTACTAAATTTTTGGGATTTTTGGAATTTTCGCATGCCACCGGCTACATACACAATAACAGCATCAAGTACACTGCATGTCCTGGATGTGGGAAAGTGTGGCTGTGGTTTTCCATTCGAACATGTGGAACGGGTGGTTTGTGGGAGTTTGTATTTAAGACAACTGTCATCCGCTATTGTGCTGGGGAAAGACATGATTACAGTTGTCCCGACACGGCAAAGTCTCACCAGAAAAGCATGCGCCGCCACGCTTACAGTGTCGCCCTTCTCATTCTGGGATATAAAGTGTGATACCTTTGGTTGTTACACTTTAACTTCTGGGAGTAGGTCAGGAAATTCGCGTTGTGGCAATTCGCTCGAATTGCCTAATGCTTCCCATCTGGTTGACTCGATGCACCCCGCGTAATTAGGTCGCTGAAGTGCGGGCCAATGATGCGCAGCCGTTCAGCATCTTGCTCAATTGCGCAACTGAGCATTGAAAATTGAAAGCGAGTTGTGTTGCTTGCAGTAGTGGTTGCAATTAATCTGTAACGTACTAGGATGAGGAGTAACGTGCCAAGAGTGTCAGTTTATCTGACGGAACTAGTAGTAAAGGATGAAGTCATTCAAGGATAAGTGGCCACTTTAATTAGTCGACCTGATTCAATTTCTAACTTCATCTCTGCTTTAGGTAGAACGAAAACTGAACTTGTTCCTCCGCATGAGCGCCTATATGCACGGTCTTCATCATATTGAAGACATGGTTTATCGTCTTAATGTGGTTCGTCGTTTTTGGCCTTTCGTTTTATCCTTTTTTTGATTCAGTCAAGTGGTTGTCGATGGTGCTTATATTGCCAGACACCAAGGTTTGGGCAAACATAAGAGGATATCACGTGCGAAGCTCGATTCCAGTGTTGCGATGAGGTTACACAATTTTCAATTTGCAGAGTACAGTCTGCGTGATGCTGACGGGGGACATAGGCAGCAGACAGCCACAAAGCGACTTTCTCGCTTAAGAAAGACTACCATCACTGCAGAAAGCACAGATTACAGTTGTACAGCAAATTATTGTGAGTCTCTACCTGTCCCACTCGGCTTTACGTCTTTGAGCGTGGCAACAGGTGAGTGCAAGGTACCTCTACTTGGTGCCAAGCCCTCGATATATCACTAGAGCAATTCTGGATTGCTTTTGTTCATTAATGTCAGTTTTCTCAGCAGTGTTGATGTAATTACCAGGCGCGACGTCTATTGAAAAGTACTCGATTCGTATTGCCCTAGATGCTGTGCACATTTCGTAGCGGATGTTCATAGCGAATAGCAGATCTTGAGATGGACATATCTACCTTCAGGATACGGAAATGCTGAGCTTTGTTGGATTGCTGGAAGTGTAAAAGTGTTAGGATTTACGAGTCATACTATTTAAATGTGCATAGCGCGATCGAAGGCAGATTCCATGTAGGGATCGCGTTATCAGCTCTGTGGATATCGAAATTCTCCACTATCTTTTGTTCACTAGCTGAATCTCCATCATGAATTTGAAATGTTCACATTGGAAATGATTGAACAATTCCACTTTGTCCCATGCTACGGGTTGTATATATTTTTTGACTGGTATTTGCCGAATAAATTATTTACTTGATGAGTTTGTTGACCATCTCATTGGATCCTATCAATACCGGCATTCCTTCTCTCCGCTTATCTGCTTATCAAAGTTAACTTTATGACTTCAGAAGGTGTGGGAAAGATTCAGCCCGACGAGAAATGTCCCGAAAGGAGGATGTGTCAATCGAGCGATTTCGTACGGTAGTCTCCGAAGACCTGCTCAATCAACTCAGGGAAGCGCAGAACAGCCGGCAAGAAATTCTTCGTGAACTTCAAGAATACGCATCACTACTGGTCGTCGTACGCAACATGAAGGTATGTGGGTGATTGTCGTTTCGTTCTTGTTGCAGTATTGCAGGATGCAGGATGGAAGGCATGACGAGCCGTCTTCCAGTAGTTGGAGCGGGTAAGCGACATTTTGCGGAAAGCGAGGTACGAGTCGTATGATGCAGTCCTCTGGATTGCTCGCTTTAACATGTGGTGGAAGACGAGGTTTGGCATTGGTCGCGCCAACCCATCCTGCCCACACCCATTCATCCGCGGTGGACAAGACTGTGTGTGACTTAGGCCGGGTGCGCTCCAAGCGTAAGCCTTGGATATGGGAAGGGAGCAAATGCGCTAGCGCGTGGCCCGCGAACTACGCTAGCGAGATTGCAACCAGTCTTTTTCGATTTTCGCCTAGATTATGTTTAACATAGCAAACGCATTTCTTATGACTTCTTTACTTTCAGAATAAAAAAGCCGAGAAAATCAATATCAGAGCATCACTTGGACACCAAGTATTCGTGAATGCTGAACTGTGAGTTGACAATAGAATTGGATGGAAACAGTACTCTCTCTCGAAAACTTTTCGTAAGCAGTGTATGACTAGTTGAAGTTTAAATTATGAGCGGTGCCGGTTAAGAGATCTGCGCTGCGGCGACGCGGCAAATGCAGTGTTGCAGGTGGCGTCCTCTGCGCGTCTTTCAAGGCTTACCTCATTGATTGGGAAAGGAAGTGCTACAGTACTCCGAGTCAACTCAATAGGAAATAGTTACTAGTTGGTCGCCACAGCCTGAATCTCCTGGTGACGCATATGGGCTGATTAGTGGGGCTAATTGTAGGATGTGTAAGGTATTCCGGTGGATTCGGGAATCATTATCTACATTTGCCTGACTAGTGTTGTTTAAGGATGAGTTCCACTTTCAGTGAACCCAGAATTATAATATACTCTCGAAAATTGTTTCAGAACGTCGGAAAACGAGAATCATGGATTTCTGAGTTTTCCGAATCTTAGAAGTTGGTTCTGTGGTTGCTGTCCATCTCATGTACAGTCCTGTTCGCTGCAGATGCATTCTCCATTCATTGTTAGAGAGCAAGCGGCAACAGTTGCTGGAAAACCGCCTGGTAGCTGGCTGGTTTGGTCAACCACCCCTGACACACGCTAGCATCTGCAGCGAACGAGACTGTAAAGATTCAAAATGTTGAGGCTTCGAAGATACTTAATGATAAAATTGTTTCCAGTGATAAAAAGGATACGGTCATAGTCAAACTCGGTGGTGACCTATTTGCCGAATTGAAACTCGAACGCGCTGAAATATTTGTTACGGAGAAGTTAGATGTAAGATTCCATACCATTTCTTGAATCACTTTTTACATTATTATTCTATCTCCTACCTAGGTTTTGAGGAAGAAAGCCGACCTGTGTCTTGAACTTGCAAGCAAAATTGAAGCAACAATGAAATTTATTATGGCTACAGTAGGTGAATACGATAAGCTGGCGGCAAAACGGTAATGGTTGAAACTGTTGATCCTTGTTGTACAGTGTTGTTTTTTGTAAATAAAGTTGTTTTTTTTCACTTTCACAGAAATTAGTCTGTGGTTCGAGCACCATCGGAAATATCTATTACATGTTGTGGGTAATCAATTTGTAGACCCACTGTAGTGCTGCTTAAGCTACAGGAGTTAGTAATATCAGCACGGCATTGAGAAAATAGAGTTTGCTTGGTTTCGATGTATGTCGCGTCGGGATGCGCCAACTCGTTCGCTAATCGTGGATGCGGTTGAATGTCTAGCAGCGATTCTACCGTAGTCTGGAACTGGACCATAGAGGTCTTCAGGTTGCATTCCATACCTCGGATACGAGCCCATACCCGTCACTTTTCAATTTGTTGATGTACACCTCTGTTAAAGCCCTGCAAACTAAAGATAACTGGGATATTCAGTTCGGCGTCGATAATTACCTCCCACTTTACGCCTTCTACTTTTGGCGTGTACGATGGCCGATAGTAGATGGATAAAAGGCTTGATTGTACTTAAGACCGCGATAAGAAGAATAAGCAGGGCACATCATTGGTTGGGGATTTTAGTCGAGTCTGTACGACTTCCCCCCCCTTGTTTTGACGCATGAAACAGGAAAATCACCAAAAGTCAACCACCACTCCTACAACGCCAAAACGTAAATACGACCCCCCCCCCCAACAATGACCAAGTACGACCCCCTTTTACAACGTCCGTGAAGCGAGAAAAATCAACTATCAAAATAAATTTTTCCCAGCCCAAATACGACCCCCCCCTCTCCTGGCGGCCAAATACGACCCCTCCCCCTATCGGAGATTCCCGACAACGATGAGCCCTGAGAATAAGCCAAAGTTCTGCTGACCAGTATAGGTCATGGGGAGGGAACAAGGGCGTTTGACCTTCTTCAGAAACCTTGCGATCC
Source organism: Cooperia oncophora (assembly GCA_036418165.1). Classification (NCBI taxonomy): domain Eukaryota; kingdom Metazoa; phylum Nematoda; class Chromadorea; order Rhabditida; family Trichostrongylidae; genus Cooperia; species Cooperia oncophora. The sequence goes on from MU912635.1 coordinate 7,348, forward strand.
TCTTTAGGGCTATTCCGATCCAGAACTTGTTTTTTCAAGACATGCTTTGAGATATCTTCAAGAGTCCTGGTCTTTGCCTTGTACGAGGTGATTCAGACTCCACGCGACACGCAACGTGCCGCACGTTTGAGCATATGCCTAAGTATAGCCGAACGCGCTACTTGTCTCTGACCTCTCACGCTCGGTTGTTGTCCGGCTTTGGTAGTGTATCTCTGAGAGCTTAGCGGTATACTCACTTTAGGGCAATGGTACTGACACAAGTGAGATAGCTGATAGAGACCCCAACGCTATCCAGCCATTACACGCATCTAACTTTCGTTCCACGTGATTTCGAGTGACGAAAGTGGCAGGCCTTAAGCTGTGGATCTGTCCGCCTCCTACATGTCAAGCATCCATCTTGTAAGCATGCAGCGTATCTTGTTCGTGCGGATACTGGGGCGTGTCAGGCTGAGTTTAGCTCCGCGCCCACCAATTCTTGAAGAAGGCAGGCGACAACAATTAGTGGGGAACCGTCTCGCAAAACCCAGCCCCGATACGACATAGCATCCGCAGCGAACGAGACTACACACATTCAGAAATAATGACGCACTAGTGATCACTGCGCTTTTCAGCTTCTCATGCCATGGTGGCCTCCAACCATATTAAGGAGTCTGCAGTTCGCTCCCTTATTACCATCGGATGTCGTGGAAAGGTCAAGCCGAAATCCATCGATCCCAATACGATACGCTTGATGACAGCGTTAACAAACGCCCTTGCAACGGTAATTCTTTTCACTAGAACAAGGAGAAATCTTGATCGATGTCGTGCCCCTACACCTATCAAGTAACTTTGTGCGAACGTCCGTGGATCCTGCTCCTTAGGGGAAGAGGACACCTGCAGTAGCGCGCCACTTTTTCCGATCAAAAAGGCATGGGAAGGTGGAGGGCACTGCCGTTCATTGACTCCGCCTGCGCTGCCGCACACCCAGCAACGCACCTGACTGTTTTGAAGCTGTTTTATTAAGATAACTGCTGTTTAACGCCGCAGTACGCGTTCCGAATGTTATCACAAGAATGCTGAGTTGTGGGCAAAAGTCGTGCCCCAGGCGGGAGTCGAACCCGCACCTCACGGCGAGTGCGCTATCCGTTACGCCACCAGGGCCGCTTTTACCCTCTCAGCTTAAAGACAGCCCCGCGCTCGAGTAGTCATGGTCGTCCTTCCTTGTGCAGGTAGTTCAGCCCCCAAGCTAGATGCTGTCCCACTCTCGCAACTCCACAGTGAGAGCGAGCTACAGCCGCTCAAAGTTCTAGTTCTAACGCCCGCTCAGTTGGACCGCCTCACTTGCTAGCTGCCCTCTGACGGAGAGCCGCTCAGTTGTTCTTTGTTGGGACGGCGGGCAATACTCGGGATTGCAAGTCATTTTTGCAGACCGCGATGGTGCCCTTAGATAGAGAATAGGACTGCAAGATTATTTGGCGAGAGATGACATTTCCGGACCGCCTGGGAACCGTGTCGTGCTTGTCATCATCGCATCTGGGCAGTCCACGTGCAATGCAGCAGGCCTATCAGGACGCCCAATGGGATTCGTGGCACGCTACGGGAAACCAACCTATTTTCTCACGATTACATGTAACCCTCAGTGGAAGGAAATACGAGAAAACCTCTTCCAAGGCCAGACACCATCAGATCGTCCTGATTTGGTGGCACGTGTATTTCACGCAAAATTACAGGAACTTTGTGACGATCTCTTCAAGAAACATGTCCTAGGAGAGGTGGAAGCATATGTGCACGTCATCGAATTCCAAAAGCGTGGGTTTAACGCGCACTGAGACGCATACTATGCTTCTTATCAAATGAAAGAAGGTTGGAAAGTTGCGCACGGCCGAAGATTGTGGGACTATAAGCCTCTGCGCCTGAGATCCCAAGCAGAGAAACCGAATCTGAGCTCTATTCTGCGATGACATCGTATATGATTCATCGACAATGTGGACCTATGGATCCACGTTCACCATGCATGCGAGGCGGCTCATGTTCTAAGAAATTCCCCAAGCAACTCCGCGATAGGACTTCTGTGGATGTTGACGTTATCCTAATTATCGACGGCGTAACCTTTCACCAACTGAAATCAATGGGATTCCTTACAGCGATGAGTGGGTAGTTCCGACGAATCCTTATCTTCTTCTGAAGTACGATTGCCATATCAACTTGGAAATATGCGGTATGGTTTCGGCTGTGAAGTACCTATACAAATACATATATAAGGGTCCCGATCGTGCGCGTATCGCCATTGAAAGTGAAGGAAACGTGGACGCGAACGAGAACGTTGATGAAATTAAGCAGCATCTCAACACCCGGTACGTATGCGCCCCACAGAGCATCTATCGAATATTCGGCTACAACATGCAGGACAAGTCGCATACAGTGTACAGGCTAGCAGTACACCTGCCAGGGTTTCAAACAGTCCACTTTGTTCATGGTCGAGAGCAACAATATCTTGAGCAGGCGCAGCGATCTTTTACAACCTTGACAGCATTTTTTGAGCTGAACAGGCGGTGTGAGCAGATTTTCGAAAACGGTCCGTCCACTGATTTCACAGTCGATGCTCGAAATCTTTACTACTATCAACTACCGGAGCACTTCACACGTTTGATGGGCTCGACGTGGATGGACACCGAGGAAGCGTGGAGGCAAACAAATCGGTAGGATGTTCACAGTCTCACCTCTAGAGACAGAACGATATTGCCTGCGAATACTTCCTGCTCAACTCAAAGGAAGACGTCCTTCGAAGACATGCGGACAGTGGATGGCACAACCTACGAGTCTTTCGCCGATGCAGCGAAAGCTGCTGGGTTTCTAGACGACGATAGGTATTTTCGGCAGAGTTTGCAGGAAGCAGCTCATTACCAGTCTGCAGCAACGATGAGGAGTTTTTTTGCCTGTCTCATGTGCTTTTGTGAGGTACTACATGCTCAAGATTTGTGGGATGAGTTTGCTGATATGATGTCGGATGATTACATACGACAGGGATTTGATCCGGAACGCGCTATCGCTTTTGCGTATTTTGACATCTTCGATCGAGCTGCTGTGATGGGCAAAGATCTAAAGGCAAATCCTAACTCCGCCCACCGCAGAACGCCCATCTGCACCAGCAATGTCAGTCGATTACACAGCTTATGAGAGAATTGGACTGAGCCAGTATGAAACACTCAACACTAAACAGAAGGAAGCTGCCGACGATATTCTTGGTGCTTTGGAAAGATCCCAGAACAGATACATCTTTATTGATGGTCCCGGCGGCAGCGGCAAGACGTACTTATACAGCACCATTTATAACATTGCTGTTGGGATGCGGCGGAAAGTTTTATGTGTAGGCTTGGACAGGCATTGCAGCTAACCTGCTCCCGGGAGGACGAACTGTCAACTCAGTGTTCAAGTTAAATATCGGTGACGGTAATCGATCCTCCTTCAATGAGACGGCAACAACGAGAAGCTGAGCAGCTCATGGAGACGGATATGATAGTATGGGATGAAATCTCCATGGCCCCGAAGGCAGCTCTTGAAGCGGTTGATGCACTCCTGAGAGATGTGATGCAGATGGATGCGCCTTTTGGAGGTAAAGTCATGGTGATTGGCGGTGACTTCCGACAGATCTTACCTGTTGTTGAACACGGCCAGAGAGAGGACATTGTCGGATCCTGTGTTATGAAATCATTTCTATGGCCGTTATTTCGCGTTCACAGGCTTGAAGTGAATATGAGAGCGCAAGAAGCTGGGCAATGATTGGGAGAGAAAAACCGAACCCGGGGGTTTTTTTGGAAATCGGTAATGGAGAGGCGAATGACGAAGATGGCCGCACAGCCATCCCACAAGAGATGATTTGTACAACGGATATTGTCACTGAGATCTTTGGTGATAGTATCGATCCGTCAACTACCTCTAACCTCTGCGAAAATGCAATATTGGCACCGAAAAATGTGCACGTTCACCGTTAAACGACGACACACTTCAACGTCTCAGAATCGGCACGCCAGAAGATGAACGCATCTACAAGAGCGTCGATGAGGCCATTTACCCGGAGGGGCAGCCACGACAACTGTTCCAGCTGGAGTATCTAAATTCCCGTGCACTTCCAAGCGACGGAATGCCCCCGCATGTGTTACATTTGAAAAAAGGGGCAATAGTAATGTTGCTGAGAAACTTGGACGTAGAAAACGGACTGTGCAACGGGACACGCCTCAAGGTTGAAACACTCGGGCGCTTCACGTTAGCTTGCAGATTTATTTGTGGTGAGCGAAGGAACCAGCTAGCTATAATTCCCAGGATAGACAACTACTGGGACCAGAGAGCCCCTTTCAAGCTTCGTCGTCGGCAGTTTCCTGTGCGAGTAGCTTTCGCAATGACAATCAATAAAGCTCAGGGACAGTCGTTCAATAAAGTTGGCGTGTTTTTGAAATCTCTAAGATTAAATTTTGAAGAAATCTGGAAGAATGCATCAGGACCAGAAAATCAAGTTCATGTATCAGTTGTCATCATTCGCAAGGGAAACAAGTTCACTGGATCTTCTTTTACTGATTCTTATATCCCACTTTTTTCTTAGACTTTTCTTTGAATTTTTCACGCGATTCTCAATAAAATTTTTTCTGTTTGATTGTAATTGGAAAGCTTGGACAATTTCATGCTACGATTGCTATACGAAGTAGCAGAGCTTGAAAGTGGGTATTACCATTGAAAAACTAATTGGAAAACCGGATCGGACGTATTACAATGGGGAAAAAGTAAATAGATAGTGTGATGACCTCATGAAGATGGCTAAGCGAAAAGTGTCCATCGAAACACAATGACACATAAAAGCAGGCCACTTGGAGAGTTCTATGCCTTGGATCGACAAGTCATTTGAAAAAAAAGCAAAGAAATTAAACCGAAGAGAGAAAGAAAACCAATTCACACTGATTTTTTTGTAATAAACCTTTTCGGCACCTACTCTCAAGTCAGCGCGCAGTAATGGGGCCAGCGCAAACTGGTATACTGATAATCAATTTCGGCACTATTCAACTATTACTACCCCAGTTTTGCGAAAACAGGCCGGATCTTGATCGACTTTTTTCTACGGGGGTGGATTTGGCTGAAAGTTGGGTTCTAGGGGTAATTCGACCTCCTGAACACGAATATCACATCCACTTGGCCTGAAATTGCCTGGCGCCCCGCCCCGAATAGGGCAGGCCAGTGATTTGGGGCAATTGTTGGCGCCGGGGCCGTAGCGCGGAAGCGGAGCGGTTTCAAGCCGAGAAAATGTGATATTCGTGATTAGGAGGTCAAACTACCCCTAGGTACAAGTTTTCAGCGGATTTCGTGATCTAGGGTACTTTGGCGCCGGCGCCTGTGGCGCGGGCGCCAGGCGGTTTCGAGAGGAGCGGATGTGATATTCGTGTTCAGGAGGTCGAATTACCCCTAGAACCCAACTTTCAGCCAAATCCACCCCCGTAGAAAAAAGTCGATCAAAATCCGGCCCGTTTCCGGAAATCTGGGGTAGTAATAGTTGAATAGTGCCGTTTTTTAGGTTCTACATCTCCAATCCATTGATAGGGCCATATTCCCGAGAGGTGCGAGAACCTGTCGGCGGATGCAGTGGAGCAAAGCTGTACGATCATACCTTAGAGTCGGGCTGCTTGAAAGTAGCAGCCTAAAGTGGGTGATAAACTTCATCACGCGAATTCGATAGCAAACAAGTACTGTGAAGGAAAGATGCAAAGAACTTTGAAGAGAGAGTTCAAGAGAACGTGAAATCGCTGGAGTGGAACCGAGAGTTGACGTAGGCGGGCAACTGATTGATTCTGATTAACTGATTTGAGGTGATACTAGTTTTCAAGTACCTTTTATTTGAAAGATTCGCCGTTGAACACCTCGTCAATCGTTTGTCCTCTAGGAAACACTTC
>MU912635.1:17901-28143 GCA_036418165.1 Cooperia oncophora
ACGCTCTTCCGATCTGTAAGGATAATGACAGTATTCGCTTTTTGTGATTCCCTCGCTCTACTACGGTATCAATTGGTGGAAAAAGCTGTTGTGTCTATGCGTAATCTTAATGGACGCAGTACGTGGGGGCATTTTGCTTGTTCCCATCAATCACCACCGATGTGACCTGCATGGATGAGATGTGCAGAATCGTGTGGATCTGTGCAATAGTATGACTTTGCTTATAATTGTCAAGTGTACATGTCGTAGTTGAACAAACACTGGCAACAGAAACCGGCAAAAATGCAAAATGCCCTCACCCCCGCTGAGCCGAACCGCGCCCTCAAATGAGATCACGTACATAAATTGCTCAGTGCTATCCTTGGTACTCACTCGAGCAAGAAATTCACGTAACGTACCCATGCTGAATCTAAAGAAACAAGATCGACTCCACGTTGCAACATCGCCTTGAACTTGAGCGTCAGGGGAAATGGAACCCGTGTGGTAACGAAGCCAGAAAACGTCCAGTTAATCCATCCTCCTACGACAATCATTGGAATCTGAAAGTAGTCGGATATTACTTTTTTCATCTGGTGCATTTCGTCTATTTGTAAGGAAAGGCAAATGATAATACCATGTTCATCATATTTCCCTTCAACATTTCCGTCATTTGACTTGGATCCATCGGATTGGGACCTTTGCTTGGACGTTGCATCGCTTTCGACAAGTAGCCTGAAACGTTCCCAAGTGAGAATTGCAATGCTTCCACGACTGTGGGCCATGAACCCTACCATGGTCCTCTGCTGAAAGGAAATTCCGCCTGGCGTTGAACGACGACCTTGGCAGAAATCGTCCATTTTCTCGGAGTAATCGTGAACGAAGTAGATACTGCCCATCAGCGACATTCTCTAGCTCCACCTTAAACCCATCATTTAACACTGTATTATTTACAAAAAGTGAGCCGCTGCGGAGAGGGATAGTTCTGCAAATTCCTGTCAAAAGATACAGCCAATGCAGACGAATAAGGCGCCTTGAATTAGATTGGGCTACGTTCATACTTCGCAGCAGCGTCCACCAGCGTCTAAGGAGTATGGGGAAGTAGGAGGGTAGCAGAAAGCTGGATTAGGCGTCGTGAAATAGTGCGACCTTGCAACCGCAGCAGCAACTGCTAAAGCACAGAATTATGTAGTTTAATGCACGGTATAGTGTATTTGTACGGTGCGGCTGCACACATCACAATTTGCGACGGCTAATCCGCTGTCTGCTACCCTCCTACTTCCCCATACTCTCTATCCTTGGACGCTGGCGTTCGCTAGATCGATATCTACACTCTCCTAGTTTCTGGCGCTGGTGTACGCTCGAGAAGCTGGTGGACGTTGAGGCATAGTATGAACGCAGCCTTCTAAGCATGTTATTTGCGACTAAGCATTCAAAAATGTGGGAAAACAGCATTATCTGTTACCTTTTTCTTGCTCATTAGCAATAACGATACATAATGTCGGAGCACGCCAATCATAAAGGTGATGACAACAATTGGCAGGAATACCCAGGTGCGTATGGCCGGATCGAGAAGTAAATCCGTCATTCTGCAAATAACATTAAGTAATGTGTAAGAAACGAAGAAGCACGACGGCCTGGTGACCAGGAAATGAAAATTGACGAAAAATGAAGGGACGGAGAGCACAAACGCATAGGTTTCCCATGTAAGGGCTCCTCTTGATTGGTTCATCTCCGTCCACTGTGCTGAAATATGCTTCAACTGCTTTCCCTTTTCAGGCATAGATTTGGTCTCTGGAGCCCACAGCTACGGTTTTTAGCCTTGTGTGCTTTACCACAAAACGCCTAAGCTTACAGGAGGAGTGCCCCAATTTATTACCAGAGGAAAGCAAGAGTTCATCCCATCCACATGGGTGTGTTCAGGATCAACATCCGCGTTACAAGCTCTATTGCGACCCCGCCAAAGCCTTCTCTACGACATCCCTCTATGTCCTATGGAGTATATGGAGCATAGAACCTCTCACGACTACGAAAACTAGTTTAAAGTGGGTTTGATTCATTTTCCAAAAAATATTATCCGGAAGACGAAGAAAGGAAATGACACAAAATCCTCGCATCCACGTTTTGCCGACTTCAAGCAATTTTTGGCGACACGAGGAGGAGGCGGAGCATTTTCCACCTTCGCTTCTTCACTAGTTCCGTTTTACGGACCTCACTCTGGTGAGATCTGTGAACTCTCGTGAACGTGGTGGAGACAAGCTCGTCGAGTCACCATGATAAATAGCATTTGTATGGTATTTTATTCTATTACAAGAACTGGCAGGTGGTCTCTACAAACTTTTCCTCGCATCCTGGTATTCGTGGCTTCACAAGATTTAGATGAAGATCTACATGCCGATGGGAAATAGTACAAGTGCAAAATACCCCCCCCCCGCCCACCCTCCGTCGTCAAACAGCGCCCAGTTCTCCTTCCAACTCGCCATGGCCGTTCCAGATGGGATGTAGAGTCCCATATGAGTTTTCTGACGTTAATCTCAAACTGGACTCCAAAGCTGCTAAACGATTCGGGGAATTTTATGTACATTTTCCTGCCTGCGTCATTTGCGGAGGAGGAGGGGGGGGGAGAGCACGGCGTCTTTTGATGATGCGGACGAAAGGTGGCTTTATTAAACCGTCAGAACACAGAACCAAAGACAACTGTTTTCAGCATCATTCATAATAGATAATGTACCTAACGTGTGAAAAAAGACAGGTCTACAATACACCATGAGGAATGTAAAAATCCTTAATGCAGTCCCCACACAATAATTACTTCCAGTCGCCTTTCGTTCACCCTTTCCGAGTAATATGCCTATATGGCAGTGAAGGCCACTGCATGACGTCAGCTTTAGTGCAATCAATTTGCCCGCCATGCAAAAAATAGCACATTTGGAAACAGGTATTTTTTTATTTGAAAGTTACAGCTGGATAGCAAGCAAGAGTCTATGAGAGGTTATTCATAGGGAAATCGTAAGGTAGAGCGTCATGGTAACAACTGCACTGAGCTGGAGAGCACGATACTCTCCAGTTCTGTGCATTAACGAGATCAGAGCGGTAACGTGAACCGAGTACTGCGGCGCTCCAGTTTGCGAGACCGAGCACGGCGCCGAGGAAAAATTTTTCCTAAATACCACTCCCTAATCTTCACCCTCAGATACGGCCCCAAGTACTCAGCGGGATGGATATACAATTCGATCAAAAACCAGAAAAATTGTTCATCAAACGAAATACCACCCCTGTCAAGGAATTCCCGACGTACGCACAGCTTTGATAAAAACCCTTGCATCAATCAAAGTGAGCTGCGACCTCTTGAAGGTTTGCGGTGTCCTTATTGACTCTATATGGGCTCTCATGGGCTTCCACATACCTAATCAGCCAACTGGGCACTTACTGATAGGATCAGCGCATTCAAATGCTTATATCACAATGGGTCAAAGTGAGGTTAATTAACCAGCTTGAATGAAGCTACTACGCACCCGATGGCAAGGGAAGGGGCAGTAGACCCATATTTTTTTGAAATCTAATCTTCGTAGTTTCCAAACACGTCCTATTCACACATACCCTTACATTATCTTGGCACAGAACAATATTTGGACGAGCAGTATCGCGAATAGCTGTCCATGCCTACAAAAGCGCAATGGTCGAAACGTCAACGAACAAAGGCCAGTACTGTGTACTTACGAGGGAGGGCTTTCAGGAAATTAAGCACTCTTTAGGAACCCTTTCGACACCCTGAAGAACTACCAGTAGTGGTACTTTCGCGTCGACACCGACTGAGAGGTGGAGGGGGTACGTCTGAAGCGGGCAAAATCTCCAATCAGGAAAGAACGTTCCAGGCCAAATACGACCCCCGTTACGGATCCCCAACCTACGAAGTGCCCCGAACAATATATAGGGGCACAATGAGCCCTTCAAGAAAAAAGCATCTGCAATTATGAAAATTGTCTGAAGGCCATATCAAGACACACTTTGAGATATGCACAAAATCGAATCGGTTTTAAAACAAAACAGTAGACCACAGCAAAATATATCTATTTTATACAATCATTTGCATCACACGCACTGACTACATCAAGACAAACAAATCATGCAAGAATAAACCTACTGTACAGTGAAGGATTACAAAAAAATCAACACTGAAATCGATCAGTATCTCGAACTGTACCTCCACTACGCCATGGTTTTCATTTTGATAACAGCTTTGATTCAGAAACACAGCTAGTGAGGCAATCTCAGGCGAAGGAAAGGAAAACCAAGATTATGAGGCACCATCATGGGATATGGTGACATGAAATTTTTGGGACGACAAAACAATTTGAAGAGAAAAGTAAAACAACATTGAGGATTTCCTTCCCTTATAAGTTGAAAGTTAAAATCCATTTTCCAGCTTGCCAGCTAGCAACGGTGTCGACGAATGAACTTGGACAACTATTTACAGGTAGCAATATGAAAAACGTGAGAATCAGAATCGCGCTTAACGGGTACAATAAGTAGCAGCTGCTTTATCGAGTCCTTTTCAAAACATAGACGTTTCTCAGTATTAGGTGAAATAGCTGGTCAGCTAATCTATTTTAGAGATGATTATCAAGCAGTAGTTAAGCCATGGTCAAAATGGAACCCTAAATAAGCAGTCTGAGGAGGACTCAGATATTTTTGGTTGCGAAATTGCAGTTCAGGTCGGAAATTATTCGACATCGACCAATAGAATGTATCCTATATATGTATGACTTTCAAGGAACAATTTCCTTCAACAGGTGGAATCAAGGACGTGCTTCTGCCGCATTCTGTGACAGAATAGCTAATCAGATCACAACTGCTCATACTGAACAACGAAGATGAACAGCTCATTGCTACGTGATTGATCCGAGAGGCTGGCACGTAAGAGCAAGTAGCATGATGTGCTGTGTACATTACCACTGACAACACTGCGACCATGTTGAGCCAATAGGTGTCGAACCGCCTGCGCCGAGACGGAAAGTTTCATTGCTGCTGGAATGAATTCTATCACGAGGAAGAGAAAAATCGAGAAGATGTAAATATCAAATTTTCAAATATTTCGTGACAAAGTAAAGTAAACGATCACGAAATCACCTAAAAAGTTCAAGGTGTTTTGGTTTTCTCCACATTTCATGGACAAGGAATAGGGAGTGGAGCACTGAGGAAGGCGGGTGAACCGAATGTTTCGCAGAAAAACGGTACTGTTTCTTCGTGATAAATGGTTAGCTTAACTCGGAATCCCTCGTACGTCATTTTTTAGGTAATTTTGCTTTTTTGTGTACTGAAATCTAAGAAACGATTTTATGGTCGCTACACGAGTTCTTCCGTTTGGCTCAAAGGAGAGACGCATTCTGCTAGTTTATATCGATGTGGATGATTTTCTTGTTTTGATCACCACTACTGCAGAGCACTTTTCCAAAGTCATTCAAGCCGTTCATGAATTAAGCAGGACGAAGGCGCTGGAGTGGCGTTAAAATTTGCTATGGGGATTTCGCCTGAACGGTTCAAAGAAAGCAGTTTTGATCTTGAGAGCGCACCTTTCCGACCAGCTCTCAGCTGTTACCTACCTTACACACGGAAAGGGAACATTCGCAAATTCGCATGAATTCTTTCAACGCTCTGATGTTACTTTGCACTAGTGAAGTAGTAGTTTTATTACAACTCACGCAGAATCTCGATGAATCCCTTGATCGTATTGACGTTTCAAGATTGTAGCCAATTCCAGAAAAGCTGCATCAACATTGACATTGTTTTTAGCACTTGTCTCAACCATCAATATCATGCCTAGAATCCATTACATTAATGCAACTTAAATTACATCGCGAAAATTAAAAAAAAATGATAAATACGCGTAAGAATGCTATAATGCTTACCGTTTGCCCTCTGCACCAATTCACCTTCTTCTCTTTCAACAACTCGCTGTTCTTCAAGGTCACATTTAGTTGCTGCAAAAGGAAAAAAGAAGAATTCAAAAGGTAATTGCCGTCAATTTCAATGCAGAAAATTAGAAGAAGAAAGGGTACCCACCAACTAATAGCTTTACAACATTTGGTGCAGCAAATTTTGAAACGTCGTCAATCCACCTGAACATGATCATATATTTTCACGATGCAGATGCTAGCAGATGTAAGTGTAAGAGGTCTAAATATAGGAGCAAGCACGGAAAGGCATATATCCCTGCTCAATTTTCCTGCAATCTTGACATTGAATTGTATATTCTACCTTTACTGGAGTAGAGATCAAGCCAAACCGTACTTTTGTCGATCAATATCGTTGGCTGTTTTACGAGTCCAAAGGAACTACGTTCAGCTCTGTTGAAGCATAACGAGGGGGGGGGTGGGGAGGTATACGAAGGGTATCTCCAGCTAAGGCAGTCGTGTTTCCAATCACGTAGTAAACTAGACTAAACTGACTAAGAATGTTTTCGGGTCACCAACTTCCGGCCTCGGTTTTTCCTGTTTCAAGTGCCCCCCTCCTCGCTCGACGGCAGTTTTTTAGGAGAGTTGAATTCTGAGAGAAAAATAGGCGAGTTTAGGATTTGAGGGAAAAAAGCTCAGGAAGAGGTAGGAAAGGGAAAATTTTAGGGAGATGAAAGGGGGCCTTATTTTACATGAAATTCACCCAATGACAGGACGTGTCCTGATAATCATGTTGAAACGTTCATACCACAATGGAGAAAGAGAAATTCTTCCTGTTTTCCGTAGTATTCTATCCTGTTCACAAAAAAATGGAAACAGTGAGCCAGGATTCCGGGACTCTTGCGAATACTTGTTCAGTTAACTGTTCAGAAGATCTCTGTATCCACTTTAGAACGGTACCACTGCAGCAAGTTAGTCCTCTTCACGTATTTTTTAGTTAGCAAATCCGAAAAAGTTTAAGACATAAGATCAAAAGAATACCTTTGCAAACTGTTGAACGATTGTTTGCATGTAATGTCGTAACACAGAACAATACCATTCGCCGATCGATAGTATGACTGCGTTATAGTACGGAATCGTTCCTGGCCACCAGTGTCCCAAATTTGCAACTTTACACGTTTGCCATCTGGAAAACAAAAGGGAAATAACGTGAGGTTCCGGAACTAAAGTTTGGTCGCAGTTTATAGTATCTTCAGTATTTTCATGTCAAAATATTGATAGGCACCAAAAAGTTCCATTGGAAAAGGCTCCGAAGATCCAAAAAAGGAGACCAAAATTTCTGTAAAATAAGTCTTCCTTTGAATGTTCCGGTACTTGAACCTTCCTCAACGATCTGAAATACAGCAGTTAGTAAAATGGGCTGTTTTTGTGGCCTCACTGCTGACCTGAACTCTGCCTCCGTTTATATGCAGTGTCTACCTTCACGGGGCCTCGCCTACAGCTAGCTACTCCACACCAACGGAAGCAGGGTCGAGATCAATTTGAAGCCAGCAGAAAAACAGTGAATTCCTTCGATTTCTGTACTTTGGAACGCTGAAGAAGGTACTTATCACAGAAATGTTATGAGAAATATGATTTTGCTAGAGCTTTTAGACTCCTTCTTGCACGTTTGGAGCTTTTGCAATGAAATTTTTTGGTGCTCTTCACATTTAGATATCAATAAAGCTCCGAAACAGAACGATATTACAGTAGCTCTAGCCTTACAAAACTGTGAATACTTCTGACGACTTCTTCGATTAGGATTTTGATTCGAAAATTAAGTTGCTCTCCACTTTATTAATGAAAGGGGCTAGTCAACTTGGGAATGGCGAAGTTGGCAAGTTTGCCATGAGATTCTGTAAGAGTCGGCGCAGCTGCGTAAAAGTGGCACCGGTTTCATGTTGCCTGCTATACTTGCTATGCAAAAAGTTGTTTTCGCATTTTATGGGAACCGATCCACCTAACCTTTACTTGCTCGTCGCATCGCAACCCCCCCCCCCTTCCATTTCTAGTCCATTTCGTTTATTTCTAGGTACTCCAGCCTCGTGGAAAACAGATTTTACGTAGCTACGCGATTACTCCATAAACAGCAATTGACCCAGAAGAGCGAAAGTGCCTGGTGCTTCGTTTACGAAAAATTGTGTTCTATTGGAAATGTTCAAATTGGAAATGTTACAGTTAGTTATAACCAACCGCGAAGTTCAAAGTTAACAGCACCTTACACGACTTTAGAAAAATAGATGTTACTATGGATAAATTTGCCCAGCCGTAGATAAAACCTCACAAAACGCCTCCCCCCTCCCAAACGAAATTGCGCGAAAAAAAAGAATCTTTGTAAGATTTCTTACCTATTACGAGTGTTTTCATAGTAAAGTCCACGCCTATGGTTGTTCCTTGTCTATCTACATAAGTACCATTTCGAAAGCGCTGAACCACACACCTGAAAAAGAACTGAACTGAAAGAAAGAATACAGGAAGAACTACATTGTAGTTAACCGAATTAAGGATATAAATTAGTAAGTATAAAGAAAATAATGGAAAAACTAGAGATAGTTGGAATGATCCAAAGCATCATCATTAAAAACTGTCAGAAGAAGAAAAGAAGCAGTTTATGAGGGAGGAGGGCATTCTGTACTTCTACAGCGTCTCACTCACTGACGTGTCGAGCCATCAAGCGGAGATCCATAAAAATGGCTAACCACAAAATGAACACAGCCAAAGTTTATGGAGACCACCTGCCAACTCTCGCGAAAGGTACCAGTTTAGCCTTGTAAATTCATGACTAATTTTTAAGAGCTATTTAATGAGCTTACAATAGTTGACAGTTTCTACCTAGTGGCTCAGCCAGATTGCTTCCTGCACCCCCCCCCCCCCATCGCCGAAGTGCGCCGAAAAAATTACTGGAATCGTCAGAATAGAATGACTAGGAAATCTGAACATCGAAAACAAATTAAGCGCGAAGAAAAGAATTTGTCAGCATTTCTCTCATGTTCTTTTTTCACTTCTACACAATGTGCCCCTTCCCTCTCTACTCCATCGAATAATGACGTCATCTTTTCTCCCCAGTTTCAATTCCATCCTTTCTCTTGTTCTTCTTACGCCACTGTTATAGCCAACATAATGTTCCGTTCTTTCCAATATAGCGCGTTCTTTTGGTAGCATTATAAATCAGTAAATATATGTAAGTTTGTGATATCAACGAATTCTGGGTAACAAAATCGGTAAGATTATGAACAAAAATCGAATTCACATGAAAAATGCGGAGATGAAGCCAATGCAAGCTGAACTTACGTTTTGCCTACTCCCATATCTCCAATAAGTACAATTTTGAATAAATAATCAAAGCCATCATCTCCATCCATTGCGAACTGAGTACTGGCACGATAAACACCAGCTAATTACTTATATTCATAAATAAAAATTTTCGACTGAAACAACAATATATCGATAAAGAAGCAGTTGAACAGCTCTTTATAGCCAAATGCAATGAAGCCGCGCGCAACAGCGGCCACATGAGCGAAAATCGCAGAAATATCGAACATTTGCTTCGTTCTTCATCGTTGTACACCACGCGGTAAGACATAATGAGCATTGAAGAGAGCGCAAAGAGCGTGTTCAAACATTAGTATGCGACGCCTAATTACGTCTTGGAGCAAGTACCGTAATCAAAAATCGGCCCAGACATGCGGAATGATGCGAGGATTAGTTTGTCAATACGCAGATTGCTCTTGAGCAGCAAAGCAGATTGGTTGGATTGCCATCGAATCGCACACATCGCAACTTGCGGGGTCGATGAAATGGATATTTAATTAGGCCAATAATGTATGCAGGGCTGAGCGTGATGAAGGCTAGGCAACGTGGAAGCGAGGCAAACCCGCCAATTTAATCTCCTCGTTCCTGTATACTTCGCACGTAGTTTTGCACCTTCCCTCCCCCCGCTATTTACGAATAGAGAGCGCTATTTGCATTCCTTTCCTGAGCGGTTTCACTCATTTTCAACGCCATCGCTACTTTGAAGAACATGGTTGTCAGTTACATACCTCATCTGACCAATAGCTATATACCTATAAGTCAGTTCGTAAAGTTTGAAACTGATGAAATAGACGAAGCACACCTGACTGTTCAACTAGGTCATTAAGCTCAAAGGATACCGCCTCAAAGACACGCCCTGCGTATATCTGATGTTTAGCCGCCTTTTTTGGACATGGTAGTCCCGCATGCAAGCATTGAGGATTTACTACTTGCAGTTCAAAAATACGCGACAGAAGCACGAGCCGCGACGGAATCATGGCCCCTCCCGCAAGCATCGGCTACACACAACTTTCATTTTAAA
>MU912635.1:32860-43799 GCA_036418165.1 Cooperia oncophora
ACGGTACAGCAGTGCTTGCTGTGAAAATATTCCTAATGACTGCACGTTTCACTGCAGCAGGATGTGAAGACGTTGCGTGAATCAGGATATTTTTACAGCTAGGTTTGCGGTACCATTTCACGTTAGCAATGCCGTTGGACAGCTTCACCTGCGTATTAGCTGAAGACAATATCAAAACAGCAGAACTGCTAACCTGCGCCGGGCTACTTTTGTATTCTCAACAAGGTCCGTTGATGCCACTACGCTCATACGGCTCCATTCCTCATTAGCAATACACTCTCCTATGACTGAAGTGCCCTTAAACAAACACTCATCAGAGAAGATTGCAAATTGCCAGATTTTCAAGTTTGTAATTTTAATAAATATATCTGAAAACCTTGCAATATTAGAAGGAGTTGCAATTACCTGATTAGCAGCGTGGATGAATCCCTCCAAATTATACGCTTTCTCATAACATAACTGGTAAATTCCTTGAGACAGGAATGTTCCCAACTTTCGTGTCACCTCAAAGTTTGGAACGACAACTTTCGGAGCCGGGAACAAACAAAGATACGGATTTTGGGCTACCTGGAAAAGGTAAGTATCAGGTTGCAGATCTGCACGAAGTCGTTTGAAGTAAAAAAAATAACATAGCACACTGAAGTTGAAGTCTACAAAGTTAAGCTTCGAAGACGAACTCCACAGATGGATTGGGTATTGGCATTCAATAGCGAACTCATAACTTCCAAGGGATTCTCCAGAGGAGAAAAAAGCAAAAGAAACTGGAAGCTAGGTAAGGAGCTGGCAGCTCTATGGATGAGTTCTCGGGATCTGCTCGTTTTATGCCAGCAAAGCGCTGTCTTGCCGTCTCTGGGTCACCGATCGTTTCTTCGCGTATTCAATGCGAATAACATCTAACAACTCGGGAGGCGTCAGAACTGCCACTTATGAAGGCCGTAGCGCCTTCGTACTTACTGTGGAGCTGCGAAAGTGGGACAATCTTAAAGGATGAGGGTCAAGCTAACTATTTACAGTACAAGGAAAGACGCCTACCGATTGCTTGAGCGCGGGCACAGTTTAAGAATGTGCCTTATCAGAGCACATACATCTAGTTTCCCGGCGTTTACTTCTTAATTTATACAAACATAGTGTTTCCCGAAACCAATCGAGCAGACTGTCTTATTTATTTATTTATTCTGCGTCCACCGGACGCGCCAAGGTCATTCAGTAATAGGCAGCGGTAGTGTGAAACACGTAGTATTGACTAAGGAAAGATATAAATTAAAAACTCAGCTTAAACAGAGATTACAACACAGAAAAACTTAGGAAACACAGCTCCGGTAGCACTGAACTAGATACCCTCGTAGGACAGATCTAGGGGATAGCCGAATGAAAAAATAATTTGATAGTCTAGCTTACTAGCCAAGAAGTGCGCTTGGATATTGTGTGTGTTGGTGTTTATGGACAAAGGTTATGAGTACCATTTAAGAAGTATCAGGAGCTTCGCATCTCATATAGGAAGTATCAAGGGCATTGCATCACCTCATGATCGGATGTGCCACCCACTGCATCTGTCGGCCAAGATGCCCAGTCGCCACTTGCGGGGTCATAGGAGCTTACCGAGACTCCGAAACACGGGTACACCGACTTCCCACGTGGAAACGGCAAGCTAGATGAGCGTCACATACAAATCAGAGGTGTGCGTTGAGCCAGACTGAATATCTTTGGTATGCGGGCTCCTTCGCTGCAACTCCTCGGAATCGCTACAGTACACAGGGAACAATGACTTAAGAATCTGCGTACCTTGTCGAAGGCATTTTACTCACATCAAACTGTGGGGGAAAAATTTCGTAGAACTCTTTAGCTATGGGGCGGGTAAACAGTATGACGAAAGTCGGTTGTATGATATTTAATTAATACGCATCAAGGGCAGCGGGCTTTGATAGATTTATCAGCGACAGTGGGTGGTCTCGCAACTCGAACATAGTAGAAATGATGTGGACATGCCCTTCATATTCAGGCAAGGTCACTCCACGGAAATCTAGGTACCAGTCAAAAAACTAGAAACGTTTCTGGTGACAATTCAGAGCTTTCTATCATTTATGTAGACTTATTGGCGGTTCACCGTATATCATTTCTGAATCTTAAACATGCGTCGACACTAATAACATACTTGTTGATGGCAAGCTCAATCATAACTTCTCGAGCTAGTGGTAATGCGTAGTAGGCTTAGGAATCTCACTCTGCACAGTGCTTCAGAGAATTTCTTTAGCATCGCTGTTGCAATTACACTACTGAGGCGCGTTCATTCTGTGCGACTCGGAAGATTAGGAGAAACAGGCTGTGTTCGCAGTTTTCATCGATATTGAGCGCTTCAAGTGTTTTCGACAAAAAAGAAAGTGTAGGTGTCGGTCTGGCGTTTTGGGCGAAAAGGAAAGTATAGGTATCAATGTGGCGTTTTGAACAAAACGTTCAAAGCACCGACGAAAATATGAACGTTAAAGGAGTAGGTGGGTAATTGACTGGTCGCAAGCACACGCTCTTCAGATTTCGAAGCTCACGTTCCCATGTCGCTAGCGATCGAAGTTGAGCGATTCTCACCTACTCCCTCGTGCACATTCTGAAAACATTGAAACGCTTATTCTCTCGGCCTCTAGAATCGCAAACTATGAAGGCGGTATTATTCGGAACCGCGAAGCTGTTTCTTTGCTTTCATCACTTCCAAAAAATCGATGATTAACACACGATGAAGCTGCAGTAGACCTCATTAAAATAAAATGTAGAAGTTAAACCGGTAATCTTAACGCTAGGCTGGATTCAAATCCGCGCTGCACTTCCTAGACAAATGCGCTGCTAGATGTGCCATCAAAGCCGCTTTTACACCATAAGCTCCATGACTTTTGTACCATTCTTACAGTCCTTCGACTGAGCCAAGACTTCTTAAATATTCAAACGAAGAGTATAACACGTTGGTAAAGCTGTAAGTTTTGTGGGGAGATCGAAAAAACACCCACCGGTTCCTCAACATTAAACTGTGGTCCGAAACGATGTTCTGGCGTTGACGACGACGCTTCAACAGTCCGAGCTGTAGCTGTGGACAATACTCGGCGAGCTGCGTAACGCAGCATGAAGCAAGACTGAAAACAGGTAAAGACAAGTGACTTCATAAAATTATTGTGCAAATATTTGCCACAACGTCCATTTCATGGCAGACGTCATATATCCCAAAGTAATAGAAGTATAAAGATGCATAGTGAGAAACAGACGCTTATCCTTACAAGAAACAATAACCCTACAAATTTGCAAAATTTAAATTTTAAACTGGAAATTTTAAAGGATTAAGGGTGCACCTCGTCAAAGCGTCTCGCACAGAAATCGCTCTTGCAAAAGAAACTCGCTCTCTATTTTTCTTTTAACCAAATTATTTGGTTTCTTGTCCGAATTTTTACCGAATGCTGCACAGTTAATTCCTAGAGTAGCTGCTTCTTTAAAAACTTTGCAAAAAGACGATTTTCCATACTTCTCAGGGCGGCAAGCTTGCTGCGCAAATTACATGCGGACGAGTTTTCCGCTTGCAGTTGTTCGATAGATGGTTTATTTTAACGTGGCCTAAAAAGTTTTTTGTATTTTTCTCTTCGAAATTGCGTCCTGATGTTTAATGTATTAGTCGATTTAGGTGGGGTTCGCCTCGTTTTATCTTGGAGAGTTTAAAAGCAAACGCTTAGAGCCGTTCTGCATAAGAAATGGAGCATCATAGATTGCAGGTTTCTAATTGTTTTAAGTATTTGTAGCTAAGATATGTTCTGTAGCTAAGATTCCGGGAATGGGGGGGGGAGGAACTGTCTGTAACCTTTTTTCGTCTGAGGGCAGTTGTCAACCGAGAAACCTCTCCTCTCTTTCCTTTTTTTCTTCCTCCTTCCTTCCTTCTCTGATCCCTCCTCCTTTACCTTCTCCCTTCAACTACTGGACTGGTAGATGCCTCGTGAAAATAACCCTGGACCCTCGCAGCGAGATCAGTTCTTAGCTGTTCTAAATCACTACTCATTTGTAAACCAGTGGTTTTTTTTCTTTGCTAATTACAGCTACATAAATGTGACTGTTTCAAGAGTAGTGATTCATTGTGACTTCTTGTTTTCGATCGTTATGTCGATTCTAAAATGCTATGTCTCAATCAGAGAAAGTCGGAGGACAAGTCATTTTCCAACTGTTGTTGAAAATCTGTGATCATTTTGTTTATTCCGGCTCTTTTACAGCTTTCTTTATCATGTACTTGAAGGAACGAGTCAGTTTTGCAAGAGTTTTTCTATATTGGTCCATTTGTTGAGTAACTGCGATATTTTTCGGAAAAGCATCACCCACAACTAAGTCGTTGTGGTCGTCGCGTTTATTCATTCGTCTTAAGATTATGTGATCTCATTTCATTTTCGTCGTATACGTTCGTAGTGTTTAATTCCTGAGAGGATTACCATTCTTCTTTACTATCTTCAGTACCGTTCAGGTACAATGCGTTACGTTTCTGCTTACCTCCTTGCGGTCGCCGGTGGAAATCCATCTCCAAAGGTTGGTATACTTGCAGTGCTTTCATACTTTTACGGCAGACTACACTTTTTCTGTTGGGTCTTATCCACTAGTTTTAGTTGGATGATTTGAAAAATATCCTCGGTGCTGTTGGAGTGGATACCGACCCTGAGGCAGCCAAGCTCGTCATTTCACGGCTACAAGGAAAGAACATCGAAGAAGTTATAGCCGAAGGCGCTGCTGGTTTAGTAGCGGTGAGTTCCTATTTTGTCTGGATTTAGAACAATTCACTTCTTTACTTTTGTAAGAAGTGAATACGTTTGTTCTCCGATTTATGGCTGCAGTCATAATTATTTATGGATGGTTTGCGATTCCTGAGAGTTCTTAACACTAACTGTCTAAGAAAACTGAAGGTTAACATTAAAGTCGCAAGAAATCAGCGGGTTTTCCCAGTTTGTTCTTGGAGCACGTTAGGTCTGCGTGATGTTTGCGATAAAGATACTGGTTGCCTGAAGTTTGGGGGAGCAAGTGTGTGCCGTGTTCATACTTTGCGCAGCGTTTATAGCGTACGCCAACGTTTCGAGCGTTTCATGGACAGTACGAAACGGCGCACGCTGACGTGCGCTAAATCGACATCTATACATTACTAGTCGCTCAAAATGCTCAAGACGCTGGCGCAAAGTTTGGACGCAGCCTAAGTGCCTAGCGTCTAACTTTACGAATGTGTGGGGGGAGGGGGGAGGGAGGGTGCGGTCCGCAGTTCGGCGACAAAGAATTAGTCGGGAATTGGTTGACTCTACCCACCGATAGTTTCAAGGATCATTATAGAATGCGCATAACGTTGGAACGATTCCCATGTGGTTTTTTGTTGCCTATCGTGTATTTTGACGTTCGCTAAGCAAGAGGCGTCCTAGGCAACAATCCCTTTTTTCATCTCGACTCACGCTAAAAACGTACTTCCCGATAGGGAAAGACGAGAATTGACGGTTTAACGTTTGTAGATCGTAGTTTTCACACAACGTCGAATCGCTAACAGCATAGTCGATCGGTCTCCACTTAGCCCTGAAACTTAGAATCGCTTATTCTCCGGATTCTCTCGTCTCGCGTCGCAAAATGTGAACTCATCCCCACAACTGATGCGTATCCCATGCTCTCATCTTTGATCCTAACCCTCATGACTTATCCACAAACATTCCGTTGACGGAGGGGTTGCCGCAATACTTGAGCGTTTCTCTTGATTTTCCACTCTGCATGGGTTCCAGAATTGGAACTCTTCGATCCATGGTTGATAAAAGAATTCTTGAATTCAAAGCTCATTGTTGTTCATTGTGTGTTCATTGTTATCACTCCCCAGCACTAAAGTGGATAGGCGTCTATGTCGTCTGTGGAGAGAATGGTCAAGCGCGTTATTGGAGTTTTCTTATGTAACCCCCTTCAGCGGAGACTTTTACTGTGCTTTTGTGTTAACAAGCGCTCATGCTTTGCATTTTGAGCGTCTTTCAACATTTTGAGCGTTTATAGCGTTTTGAGCCACTATTAAGTATTGGTTTCAATCCAGTGTTCTGAGCATCCACCAGCGCTTTGAGCATCCGCCACTGTTTTCAGCGACTAGGGAAGTATAAGCATCGATCTAGCTTTTGAGCGTCTATTTGCATTTTGCGCGCTTGAGCGTGAGCATGTTGAGCTAGCGCCAGTGTTTTCGGCGATAATCGATGTCAGTACTTTCTTAGTTGCCCAAACCTCAGAACGCTGGCGGACGCTGAGAGTGTGGGACGCTTAAAACACCGAGATACGCTCGAACGCTGCAACTAAGTATGACGCATCCTTTCCCCCACTGTTCCATGCCCGAAAACAGTGTCATGTAGTATCGGCTGCGGCAAGTGTCTCCTACGAGTGCCAACATAATGACAAGTCTTATATGACCTATTTTTCAAGGTCTCGTATTTTGCAATTTTCACGAACTTAAATTGAAATAACTGCTAGATAGAATTAAGTCCTTTCATACAAGGGATCTACCTCGCTAAGGTCCAAGGGATTAGAAAAATAACCGATTGTTAGGGAATTTCAAGCAAATTCTTAGAATTTACGTACTATCTTGTGCGATTTGCTGACTGCTTGGAGTCTAATGCGCTTAAAAATTTTACAAACCACTAGTCTTGTTCCTCTTCTGCTATAGGTTTTGTTTGCTTCTGAAGCCCATTAGTTCATATTAGCTTCGATGTCTTACATCCTGATCTTTTGATATACGAAATAACCTTGAGAATAATAGAAATTATGCATTTTTTACAGGTTAGTGGTGGAGCGCCAGCTGCTGCCGCTCCGGCTGCTGGAGCTGCTGCCCCAGCTGCCGCTGCCGCTAAAGAGGAAGCTAAGCCAGCGAAGAAGGAAGAGAAGGAGGAATCCGATGATGACATGGGATTCGGTCTTTTCGACTAATTTTGTTATTGAAAATAAATTGTTGTTTTTTTTTCGAATGAAGCACTTTATTTGCACAGCTTGTTGACAGCGTTGATACTTGTGCAGAGTCTACTCTAAAATAACAGGTGTGGGTTAATTGTGGAACTTGTAGCGTTCATCACAAATGCATGCCGGGGGTTTACGAAATGATCTCCAGTCCTCTTGGTGAGGTGAGGTACTTCATTAGTTTGTAGATCAAAAGCTTCTGCCGGCCTAGCTAGACAACGATTTCATGAATCTAAAATAATTTCTGCAAAAAAGGTGGTGTTATGAAAGGTATCATCCACAGCTGAGACTTGCACTTGTAATTATTCAGATTAGCCTTTGTGAAAACTTGGCGTGTAAGTGTTTTGTACGTTTTTGAGGCTATACGTGGGGGGAGGGGGCGGGAGGGGCAGCGCTGCTCAAAATTGTGTGATGTTTGCATCAGGTTGTCGTTATGAAGCACCAGAAGCGGTTTGGAGTTTTTTGTTTGCCGCTTAGCCACCTGAGTGCCTAGTTCTAGGCTAGAATTTTAGGCCTCTAGGCAGAATTTCACAGGAATTTGATTGAAAATGGTTACTACTCAGGTTTTCATAGGAACCTAATAAAGGTAAAAAGAACAAGTTACTATGTTGCAAAATGCGCCGGGAAATAAGTCCTGGGCTATCAGCGGGTTTTCTAGTTCACTATTACACAGGTCTGAGCTGCGCTGAGCCGGTTATAAGCTGTTGCTCACAGTGGGCAACACTGCAGAAGAAAAAAGAAGCGCGTCCGTGAAAAGTTTGTGATACATATAGATTGTGAAAATCCGACGGAACGAATCTGGCGGCATCGCGAGAGGGTTGGAGGAGACGAACAAGGGAATCGAAATCTGTCGCTTCGTCGCGTGCGGCGATGGGCGCGACGTTTTCTTTATTCGCACTATAATTCTGAGACGTCGGATTTCATGTAGATTCCATGTGGAGTAGGATATCATAGAAAGTTATGGTTGTTTTTGGTCGCATATTGTCTATTCACGACCAATACGACCTAGAGTCGTCGTCATTGGCGGGCGCGACGTCGCACGCGACGCCCACTGGCGCGACGAATCACGATTCTCCTGTCACACACCCTAAGGTTAAATGCTTGCCGAACCCGTTGGGGAGACGGGCGATTCTATTTTGAGCTAACGTTGCACCGCTCACCTCGCGCGTGGCAATGTTAAAGTTGCACTATCGTGCTCAGACAAGGTGTCGTTGGAGCGAAGGATTTGCTGGTGTTCAAGGCGTGTTCCTCAGAGTACAATGGGATGGATCCCTTCAATAATTTGAGCAAGCCATGTCTGGGACACTGCGGACCACGCTCACCAATTCTTTTCGATGGCACCGGAAGTGAATTTGGCCGATTCTGTAAGACGCAGACAGAATGCCTGAGGCGGTCATGCGATCGCAGACGGTTGGCTCAGCAACCAACAAGTAGGGCAAGTCCTGCTGAGGAAAAATCTTGGGAAAAGAATATGATGATCTACTTGGTTTCCTCCTCTGGCCCGATCCTCTTCCCATCCTTCCTCCCATCATCCTGACTTCCGAATTTATGCCAGTTTTTCGGGATTCCCCAAAATGTTCCACTCAAAAAAACTGCTGTCGAGTGAGGAGAGGGGTATACGACAGCACCAGTGAAACGGAAAAATCTGCAGAAAGTGAACAACCATATAAAATTTCCTTGAGGCCATATATGACTCCCCTCAGGAATCGACGGTCAAATACAGCTCCCCCCCCACGTCTCCAGCGATCAGGGGCGACCAGGTTCCTCCGCCGGTCACTATCTATCGTACCATGTGCCCTGCCAACAATATGAAAGCTAGACATCAGCCTATAAGTCTTGGCATGCGGGATAGGCGTGTATGCTGAGACTTATGCACTGATATGAACGGTAGATTTTCGTGTGCACAAGCTTCTGTGCGAGGATTTTCTCTCAGGAAAAAGCAGATTAGGCGTGTTTCTTTGCACGAACTGGTGCTAGTATATGTTCCAAGCTTTCGCTTTCAGGTTTTGGTGGCTGAGATTGATCACGAATTGGCTGCGCTTTTGTTTGTTCGTGGAAAAACACTTTCCAATGCTCTGAAGGACTTGTCGAGATACTATCCATCCATAAAGTTCGTTGAAGGCCACTTGAAGAATGCAAAAAACGTGGGTATTATTCCTCGGATTCGTGGTTGGATTACATGAGATGACGGTGACATGTAGGCTGGTAGTGTGGTATGTGCGGATAAGAGAAAATAGACAGAATTTCATTAATAGTAAGGGAAATGGTTTGTTGTTGCTCAGCATGATTTTTGGGCGTCACACATGAAACCCTATGAAGACCAAAATACTCCTGTCAATGATGCCTCCCTGAGTCCGCTGGAGGGAAGGGCTGTTCTGGATCTGATGTAATTCATACCCCTCCCCCCCCCCCCAACAGGCCTTGCGTAGTGGCATTGTGGACTCAGTAAACAACAACTTGTGGGGTCAACTGTTGTATGAGTCGAGTCTTTTTATCTTCACAGGTAAACCTGGTAGCCAGTTAGTGTTTTTTGTGACCCAATGACCCTGGAGGTGTGGCAGGGAGAAATTCGATCCAGGTGACCAAGCGCATGTCGCACGCCAATCAATCTTCACACCCCCAGCCCCTCCCTCCCCCTTCCCACCTTCGCTTTTAGGCGCTCTAAGAATAACAAGTTACACTCGGAACTCAAACATCAGAGCAGCTTCAACGCCCGGGACAGTAGGTCAAAATGGGCGGAGATCTCATGCGTTGGTGCTGCCATGCTAGTTCCTTAAACCTGTCTTACGAAGGCAGATTCAAAGAGCGAGCATGGCAGCACCAACGCATGAGATCTCCGCCCATTTTGACCTACTGTCCCGAGGCGTTGAAGCTGCTCTGATGTTCTGAGTTTCTGGGCAGGGTATTTTCAGATCTACTTGGTACAGTTCCCTTTCATGAACCTCACGGTGAAACGACGAAATCGGCCGCTGCACTGGTCAGACAACCCACCCTTATTTTCACTGAGCAGTATGGACCGCGCAAGTATCGACGTTATACGCGTCTAGTGGGGGAGCACAGCTGTAAAAAACTCAGTTTTTATTATACTCAATAAATCTGCCTGTCGCCAGCCTTCTGCAGCAAAACCGATAATTTCAATCGATGTTGGTTGACGGTGCGTAATCTGACGAATCTCGCCGTTTCACGTAATACGAAAATTTTCTCATTTCCAGTTCAAGTAGTCTGTCCTATTATATTTTTCCTACAGATTACCAAGTTGCTGAACGGAGACGAGGTCACCGATGATCTTCCGATCTCAAAACATGTATTTGAGCGCTGTTCCGATTTCCGTAAAGCTGTTTATAGGCAGCTGTTGACCATTCCGAGAGGATGTACGAAGAGTTACGCAGAGGTAGGACCATTATTTCTGGAGTCATGGCTCGACCGATCAGTTTTGATGTTGCAGCAGATTGCCTTATTCGTAGGTTGCCGCGCAGATTGGTCGCCCAACGGCCTATAGGGCTGTAGCGCAAGCCTGTGGTGCTAATGTGTTGTGCATCGTCATTCCATGTCATCGAGTGGTCGCATCAGACGGTTCATTGCACGGTTTCAGCGCAGGACTCGATTTGAAGCAAAAACTTCTGGAGATGGAATCTTTGCAGTTCCCGGTTAAGAAGTGAGACATGATCTCAGAACAATGCTACTCGTATGGAAGCTTTACAGTCTACTGTACCATGTTTCTAATTTTCGATTAATCTGTGTACATATCTTCTCGCACTTACGAAGTACCTTTCCTGTTGACATATCAGAAAGAATGAAGATATTGCTGAATTGCTGCGCTCATCGGATAAGCATCATCGCCAGGGTGATAAAATACAGTTTCACCATTATGGAAGGAATCAATAGAAAACAGGGTAGGGTGGCACTTCATTACGTTCCTGACCCAGTGACATACATGAGCAGTCAAACATTTTTCTCTCTGACAATTTTTTTCTTCTAT
>MU912636.1:0-15075 GCA_036418165.1 Cooperia oncophora
GTAGCACCTTCTTTGCGAAAAAAGAGGACTTAGAAGATAACCTACAGCAGTGGAGGGAGACAAACGGAAATTGACCATGTCCTGGTCAGAAGATCATCTCTCAAAACCGTCAAGGATATCAAGGTACTGCCTGGGGAAGAGCTGGGCCCTCAGCACAGGCCTCTCCTGGCAGACATCGCCATAGACCTCCCCAAGAAGACAAGGGTGAGAGCAGAGCGAAGAATTCGGTGGTGGAAAATGCGCAAGGTAGAAAAGGATAGCCTCGGCCGAAGAATACTGGAGGCTGGGCTCCCAGACCCACACATGTCAGTCCAGGACACCGGGACCGTACGGCAGCGAGGTCCTCAGAGGTCATCCTACAGTGTGCAAGGAAGTCCTGGGAGAGACGCGAGGTGGTATCAGAGGAGACAAGGCAGCCTGGTTCTGGAACGAGGAAGTCCAGGGGATCGTCAAGCAGAAGAAGAGGAAGCATATAAACGGTGGCAAAAGACAAGGAACCCGGAAGACTTCGCTGTCTTACAAGAGCTGCAAGCGACTCGACAAGGCAGCCGTTGCTAAGGCCAAGAACACGCAATTGGACGCCCTCGAGAAGCTGGAGAGCCGAGAGCAAGTTTGTCTTCCGCCTGGGCTAAAGCTCGCATCGCGCTGCTCAGGACATCAGGGTCGT
Source organism: Cooperia oncophora (assembly GCA_036418165.1). Taxonomy (NCBI): domain Eukaryota; kingdom Metazoa; phylum Nematoda; class Chromadorea; order Rhabditida; family Trichostrongylidae; genus Cooperia; species Cooperia oncophora. The sequence goes on from MU912636.1 coordinate 668, forward strand.
AAAGACTGTGAAGAGCAGCAACGGGGCCATTCTCAGGAAACCAGCCGAAGTCAGGAAGAGGTGGGAAGAATACTTCGAGGGACTTCTGAACGAAGAATTCCCTCCGCAGGGACAGCCAATGGGTCCAGACGGGATACTGATAGAGGCATGGAAGGCCCTGAGGAGAGCTTGGGGTGAGTTGGCTAACAGACTTCCTAAGCAACGTAACAGCTGAAGAAGGATTACCGAAAATGACGTGGAGCGGAGCCAGCACAAATCGTTCCCGCTCTTCAAACAGAAAGGCGGACGCGGACGGAGTGCTCCAACTACCGCGGCATCAAGTTGACTCCCTACCATGAAGCTGTATGAGCGCCTGGTCAACACTAGCTGAGGGAGCTTGTCCCTATCTCGCAGGAACAGTTCGGCGGCGCAGCCCAAAGGGGTTTTTTGTTTTTCGGGGGGGGGGGAAACGTGGGGCATTCCTGCTTTCCATAGATCTGCCGACCCATCCAGGTAGCCTTTTCTCGAGTCAACTCGTTTTAGGATGGTGCCTAGACGATCTTGCACCAGCTTCACAAGGGTTCACAAGTTTTACCAGGGTGAGATTTGTAAACCGGAACTAGGGAAGCAATGGTAGCACAAAATGCCCCCCGTCGACAAACAGCGCGCAGTTCGGCTTCATGCCCGAAAGGTCCACCACTGATGCCATCTTCATCGCCAGACAGCTGATGGAGAAGTACCGAGAGAAGCGGCGACCCTGCTACCTAGCCTTCCTGGACCTTGAGAAGGCATTCGACCGCCTGCCAAGGCCTGTACTCTGGAGAGCGCTCAGAGAACGTAACGTTCCGGAACACCTCATCTTCCATAGTTGAGGGACAGGCGACATGCTTTTTACGGATTTTGGGCTAAGCAGCTGTACGCACCCCGCACGGCTTGACGAAAGGAGGTAAACATCACGGTTGGGGTACACCAAGGATCAGCCCTCAGCCCGTTCCTCTTCCTCCTGACTCTAGATGTCATGGCAAAAGAACTCATGGAGGGACCACTGAAAACCATCCTCTACGCTGACGACATCGCCCTGATAGCGGACAGCAGGGAAGAACTCCAGGACAAGGTGCAGCGGTGGCAGAATGTGCCCTCGCAGAAAAACGGAACTCTGTTTGAACGTGAAGAAGTCACCAAAGTTCCTGAAGCAAGAGTGTACCGAACCCATCGTAGACCGTCACGGCGAGAGCATCGAAAGGGTCGAGGACTCCAGTACCTGGGGAGCAACCTAGCAGCTGATGGCAGCGTGGACCAGGCGGTGAAGGCCCGAATCAACGCAGCCTGGATGAAATGGAGGGAAGTCCACTGGCATCCTGTGTGACCGACGGTGCTCGAGAATGCTGAAGGGTAAGGTGCACCGGGGTGGTAAGGGCCTGCGATGCTCTACGGCAGTGAATGCTGGCCCATCTGCAAGGACCATGAAAGGCAGCTCCACTCAGCTGAAATGAGGATGCTGAGATGGGCCTGCGGTTGGACACGACTCGACAGAGTCAGAAACGAGGACGTCAGGGCGGTCACACAGACGGCTCCGATCCAGCTGAAGGCACGAGAGCACTGCGATGGTATGGGCACGTGCTGAGAAGGCCTGAGGACCACCAATAAGCGAAGGCCATTGGAATTGTCGAAGCCAGACGGGCAAGCGAACTACGATGGCAGGGCCAAAGAAAAGGTGGAGGGACGTCATCAAGAAGGACCTCACTGAAGTGAAAGCCACGGCAGAAGATGCAGTGGATCGGAACAAGTGGCGACGTCTAACAAGAACAGCGGACCCTGCGACGGCGCTGGACCAACGCTAGGAGAAGAAAGAAGAAGAAGAAGGAGTCTAGTGTCTCTGCTGTTCCATTTTTCTCAGGGGATTTTTCCTCAATAATTGTCAGTAGAGGGGTGGAGGTGATACTGTGGCAAGTGCTCCCATTCGGCGTCCGTCCGGACCAACCAGTCCTTTAACCCCTCCGGGTTAGCAGCCGGTTGGTACCAAACTTGTCTTGGATGATGAAACATGAAATTGTTCATTGCTCAACCTCAGGAATTCATGCTAAAGGCCGAATCACAATAAGATCACTACTTCTCGAGGGTCACTACTTTTCGATGAGAAGTGGAATAGGTGGCGCATCCCGCAAAAGGTTGGGCGGTGCTGCAAGCCTTTGACTTCGTTAGAGGCAAGATGGCCTCAGGGTTCACACTGAGAAAATTACCTCTCACTTAGATCCAGAACGTAAAGATATTGAGTAAGTGAAGGAATTTTTCGAAACCATGGTGCAAAAATCTCTGGTGGATACTAATGCGGCTGCTTTAGTTCGGCATAAATACATATTGACTGTGGAAGCAGTGATGACATCTGGGGCCTATAAAGGGTGAAGGATGAAGTCATCACCGTTGCTCAATCTCTTTGTGGGATGCGGCACGCATTCTACTTCCATTCAGAATCGTAGTGGCTTATTGAATGCGATGTGGCCTATACAATGACTTGCGGGGGGGGGCGGCAGCCAATGTACAAGTCAGTGTTCTTCACCTCTCAGCTGAATCTGGTAACAGTGTACTGTCCGAAGGTAGAGAGCTTGGTTGGCCTGGGCGGGAGTCAACCCGGGATCTGCGACCAAGACGGCGCGCGATGGAGTGCGCCACTTGTCACTACACCACCTCCGCCTCCTGGGACTTTGGGCCTCCTCGTAGTCGCTTGCCCTCTGCTTCGAATTCCAATGCCTTCCTTATTGGTGGTCCTCAGGCCTTCTCAGCACCTTCGAAGCAGAGGGCCTCCTCGTAGTCGCTTGCCCTCTGCTTCGAATTCCAGTGCCTTCCTTATTAGTGGTCCTCAGGCCTTCTCAGCACCTTCGAAGCAGAGGGCCTCCTCGTAGTCGCTTGCCCTGCGCTTTCGAATTCGAATGCCTTTATTATGGGGTCCTCAGCCTTCTGGTTGTAGCCACCACCTGTGGGTTCAACCGACTTGTCAGGTTTCCGCTTCGGTATGGCGATTCCTGTTCGTGCAGAAACCGCTCATCAACTTTTTAGAATGACGGCAACTCGAACACTAGCTCCACCTCTGGAACGCGATTAAACTGTGCCTGTGTACGTTTTTGTCGTTTGAATTCTTCATGGACTTGATAGGGCTGCTTGCCACCTCAGCATCGCATTTTTTTCAGTGGACGGCTAATTAGCTGCTCAACTGGCCCCATCGTTGAAGGACACCTAACCCTTCAACTTAATCTGGCCCTCAGTCGTCTTCATGGGATTTCTTGTTCTAATGGGCCCCATGGGATTTCGTTCATGTTTTCATGGGATTCCAGCGGAACAGTGGTCTCCCGTCTTTTAGCTCGTACAACAAGCTGTGACTGTTAATTGTCTATGGTACATACTAGTCTGCATATTTAATGTTTTTGACACGTTTTTTAACGGTAACGATGGGTGGAAAATCAGTCATTTGAAAATGCTGCGTCTACTATTCATTTGTGTCAATTTTTTGATGATTGGCTTCGTCCGCTTTTCTCGATTTCCGCCAATTCTACCCCGGGCTAGGATACAGTTTGAAGGAAACAGAATGTCAGTCAAATTATTACTGAATTGTTGAAAGGGCCTACAAATGAATATGGGGAGGGTTTTTAGGAGGTTGCAAGAAAACCCCGACAAATATGATAGAAAAGAAGGTGAATCTTCAAAAGAGGCGAACTGATGGTGCACAAACTCACTATCCTTCGCTTAAACGCCTCGCGGGAGACAACGAAGCAGGGAAAAGACATCGGAGATTCTATCTTCCACCTTATCCAACAAAAGTTCCGGACAAAAATCCAACTAACTGTCATCTTTTCTTTGGAACTTGCCTCATTTCCTAACGAGTAGAATCACAAGGCGCAGTTCTGCGGCAGCGAGGGCATTTTGCACTTTCACTGCTTCACCACTTCCTGTTTACAAGTCTCGCTCTGATGAAACTTGTGAAGCTGGAGCAAGCTCGTCTAGCCACCATGTAAAACGTGTCAACTCAAGGAAAGGCTCTCTAGATGGCTCGACCTATCTATGGGAAGCACAGTGCCCCTCCCTTCCCGTCGCCGAACTGCCCTGAATTAGAATTCAGTGGTGACAAACCTGCTCTGCCTCGACTTTCTTACTCCAAAAAAGCTCCGAATGTGTGCAGTGGCCTTGTGCTATTATATCTAGGTAGATATTATTTAGTCATTTGATGGTTGACACCCTTCACAACTCCGTGGAGGATTGCGGCGATATGATTGTCGGTGCCTGATACATTGATCAGGCGCGATGAGGTTTTTTGCCTAATTTTGTCGAAGGTGAAAGAGCTTCAGTAAAGGCCAACCGGTTCATATCGCGGAAATTCTATCCAGTTGGCGTCAGTTCCAATTTGCCCAAGAGACCTCTTGAATGCCCCCATGTGCCACACATTTATCAGCACCAGTTGATAATGAAGAACAAAATGAACATGTGTGATCTCGTGGAAAGATAGAGACTGGGAAGATTTCTCGAGATTTTGTAGTGGAAGCACAATGGCGTGGCGCCGTTTACTAGGCTCTGGGTTGCAAAGTCAGACTTCTTGTCTGCTCCGTCCCCACCTTGTCCTTCGTTCTTCCAGAGTACATCAAGCTAGTCCAGTGATACTGGGGCTCGTTTTGTGGCATAAAACCACCCATTCGAACAATGTTTTCCTTTTGTGTCAGACTGGTTTCCTATGAGGGACTTTTATTGAGCCTGGCATTTCAAGTTTGTCGTCATCAAGGGTCTAACAGCCGAGACACTTAATATGTTATCTTTCCTGCTTAACACAAACGTGATTCCCACCTGCTGGTACTCAGACAAAAGCACTGCGATAAATCAGGTACAATAAAGTTCCACAATGGCCGAAACTGTCTGGCGCAAAAAAAACATTGCTGATATAAGAAGGGAAATGCCTAGGTTCCAAGAAAGGCAACCATGGAGCTCATAAACTCAAACATCGGTGGTCCTTCAAGCGTTGGCCAACTCGCCCTAGAATGCCGCTGCAACTTTAAATAACTAACTAGAATGCCTGGCGCATCTTGAGAGATATCTAGGAGGATTTTATCACGGAATACTTATTGCGTCCAAATGCTTTGTGAAAAAGATGCTTTCGGGATTACTTAGTGGTTTACTTAGTTCATTAGTTTGTGTCTAAAAACCTCCCAAAATCAGTTTTGCAGAACAAAAATGTCCCAAGACGGGCTATGCCCATCTCACAGCGCCCCTCCTCGACCCTTGCGAATAAAAAGGCTGAATCTCTCGACGCACATATGATTTGAACATATGCGTCGGCTTGAGACGATTCATTCGAATTCTTAAGGAAGATGCCCAGATAAGTCTAGGAACAAGTCCTTGCAAGGATCAGAAAAATCGTGTAACGGTTGTTTACGGATTCATCCTCGTTCTTTGGTCGTTTTGAACAGTTTTTTCTTCGGTGGTGGTTATGGCCGAAACCTGCATCTCTAAATGGGTGTGAAACACAATTAAAGGCAAGCGGCAGGATAAATCGACAAGTGGTACAGGGTGTTGCGCCGAGCACGAGAGCATATCGTGCCCCTTGGCCAGCGCTGCGCTGTGTGAGAGGGAAGTCTCTTCTGTCGATGGGCACAGTCAAGCCGTCATTCCCTGATCGTCTTTCGCGTTCTTTTCATTCCCTCATTTGTTCAGAAGCTGAAAATGTCGAAGCTAAACACGTATTTTGAAATGCTTTCTTTTTTCGGCACTATTCAACTATTACTACCCCAAAAAGTCAAAAAACATTTTTTTGACAGAGGTAATTCGGTGCACTGATCACGAATATAGCACTCGTCTTTGGTGCCGTCACCTTTCTCACCAAATTCGTTGTAAATTTGCATATCAGGATTATTTGATGTCCTGATCCCGAATATCGAATTAGTTTTCAGCCCTGACGCCGTCTGGCGCCATTAGGCGCTGATTTGGCCCCACACCCTTCTTTATCAGAATCGATAAAAACCCTGCATAGTGGGGTTGTTTGATGCCCTGATCACGAATATGACATTTGTTTTCGGACGCTATCGCCATATAGTGCTTCTCTAAGGCTGAGCCCGGGAGAAAGAGTGATTTCCTGCAGGTCGGGCCAGCCTCAGCAGAGCGCAGATGATCGCAGCGTCTTCCATCAGCGCCAGCGCCAAAAATGAATGTGATAGTTTGTAACCAATATGTCAAATAACCACCGTATACAAGTTTTCAGCGGATTTGGTGCTTTCTAAGGTCATTTGGCGCGGTGCCTGTGGCGGGCAGGGCCGGCGAACACTTTCAGGCCATTCGTGATATTCGTGTCCAGGAGGTCGAACTACCCCTAGAACCCAACTTTCAGCCAAATCTGCCCCCGTAGAAAAAAAGTCGATCAAGATCCGGCCTGTTTTCGGATAAATGGGGTAGGAATATTGAAGTAGTATTGCCTTTTTCTTCGCCCTTCCTCCAGGAATAAATTAGTTTCATATTTCCGTAGTTTCAAGCATATTCAGTGAATTGTAATAATTACACTAGCTAGCTTTCGTTCCAACTATATCAGATGATTGTATTTCACATCTGCCCGAGCCCGAACTGGAAGCATTTCAACAGCTATCAGAAGCCCCTATGGTGTAATTTGGCCCCATACCTCAGGTTATCTACGACATCTCGTCAGTCGGCTCCCAGTGAATCCAGTTCTCAGTTCCTACGCCTGATCACCAAGCGACGCAGTAAAGTTCTACCTAGCCTTGACTCGGCATCAGCTGAGGCATTGATGTTTATTCTTCGGTTACTTAACTTGCTCGCTGCTTATGTTCATCACGCATAATGGCTCAGCACTTGAAATCTAAATACTTCAGTAGCCTTGTTAGCATGCTGTGTGCATATCGTTGACATTCCTTGAGCTATGGTATAACGATGCATCCGTCTTAGTTTTACTTTTGCTGATTTGGAGGCCAGTCAAGCTATACATTTTATGTAATTGTAACCTGTTAATATCAAATACGCCAATTTTTATCCATTTAAACTGATTAAATAATTAAGAGATGTTGCTTTGTTTTTGCGCATTAATGTACTCTCTCACTGTAGCAAACCACGACGGCTGGAACGACATCCACGTCACCACTCACAGAGAAGACCGCAGAGGATGCCCCTGATGCTTCAAAAGAGGATGAGATCAAAGAAGCGGATTTACTTGATAGCCCGGGAGAAATGAAAAAGGCACGGTTGGATATTCTATCGGGATCGCGACAGTAAATGTCATATCGTCTTGTTCCAGGTGGATCATACAGCTGTGCGAGAAAAACCGCGCATGAGCGTCTCGGGGACGTCCTCACTTCGAGAATTCGTGGACGAGATCGGTGAAGAGATCTATACTACTACAACACAAAAGGTACCTTTCATTTCATTCTGGAAAGTTTTTTCTGCTTCTCTCAGCTCCTCCACTCTGTCAGTAGGTGAAGCCATTCCGCATCTCACAGAGGATGTTCTCGGATACACACATACCACTTCCATCCAGGCTCGGATTTTGATGCGATTTAGCCCTACCTTATCGGAGGTGGTCTAGCAGCAAGTGGTACGCAGCTTTGCACGTACCACTTGCTGCTGCGCGATCAAATTCCAGACCGGCTCCCGCCGAGGCCAACTAAGCCTTCTAATCTTCGGAAACGATAAGCCAATGATAGTTTGGTCTGGAAAAATAAAACACTGACTTTTAAATGGGCTGGCCTCGAAAGTCGTTGTATCGGTCACAACGCATTCAGTAAGCCCCTACAATTCTGAATGGAGGTGGAAGCGTGCCGCATCCTGAAAAAGGATGGATCAGCGGCGAAGTTCATCCTTTTATGAGCCATACCTTAACTTGTAGATAACGGTCAATGTTCAGATCTGTATTTCGAACCGGTTCCCCTCATTCATTCTCCCAAGCTGGTCTAAAAAATACCATATGAACGCGATGGACCCAGAGGTTTGCTTGGCATTAGCCGATTTGGGATTCCGCCACTCCCATCCCTCGTCGTGCGTGTGGAAAAGGGCCTCACTTGCCTCGTAATCCCATTCCACCTCAAGAGCCACTTTCACTTGCTCATTTCTGAAATAACTTTGAAACTTTGGTGAAGAAGTGTTGCTCGCAACAACACTGATGAGCTGAAATGAGCAGTGAAGATTATTTATGCATGGCGATTTGACATCACTAGCAATATGTGACAAATGACAGTTTTCGGGTATCAGAAATCACCACCTTATCACGGCATCACAGAAGTGACTGTCCATTTCTATACGAGTGGTCAGCTGTGAAGACCTTGAAACGTAGCCCTTCTCTTGTCTATCCCGCAAGTCCTTACCTATATATTTCCCGGGATGGGAAGCCGAAATCACTTATCTAATAAAGTTCAGGATTCGAATGGGTCTCACATTGAGACAGAGTGAAGTTTACTGAGGTTAACTTGGGTCTCGATATTTCGCATCTACCAACGGGACAGTGTGAGATCCTAGTAAGGCTGCGTTTATACTTTGCGGCAGCGTAGCGTAGCGTAGCGCAGCGTAGCGTAGCGCTTCCAGCGTACGCCAGCGGCAGTGCCGAAGAGAGGATGCATATCGATCTAGCTTCACCAGCGTTTCTCGAGCGTTTCTCCAGCGGCACCAGCGTTTTGCTAGCGCTTGCAGCGGCAGGGAGTAGAGACTATGTGGCCGTGAGAGACGCGGAATCGACGTGTATTGTACTAAGGGCGAGTGAGAGACGCACGAGACCATATGGCCGTCGGAGACGCAGAAGCGATGTGCATTGACTAAGGGCGAGTGAGAGACGGGCAATCGATGTCTTTTGTACCCTCCAGCTCTCCCATAGTTCTTACTTCCGCCTGCTCGCTGCAAACGCTCGCAAAAACCGCTGGTGAATACCTGGAAAACGGTGCGTAACGCGTACGCGTGCCGCTAGCGTAACGCCAGCGTTTTCCGCTGTGACCGCGCGTGAAGCTAGATCGATATGCATCCTCTCTTCGGCACTGCCGCTGGCGTACGCTGGAAGCGCTAGGGCTGCGTTTATACTTTGCGGCAGCGTAGCGTAGCGTAGCGCAGCGCAGCGTAGCGTAGCGCTTCCAGCGTACGCCAGCGGCAGTGCCGAAGAGAGGAAGCATACATATCGATCTAGCTTCACCAGCGTCACCAGCGGCACGCTGGCGTACGCTAGCGTACGCCAGCGTTTCTCCAGCGTTTCACCAGCGTTTTGCTAGCGCTTGCAGCGGCAGGGGAGTAGAGACTATGTGGCCGTGAGAGAAGCGGAATCGACGTGTATTGTAGAGACCATATGGCCGTCGGAGACGCAGAAGCGATGTGCATTGTAGAGACTATGTGGCCGTCGGAGACGCAGAAGCAATGTGCATCGTAGAGACTATGGGGCCGTCGGAGACGCAGAAGCGATGTGCATTGTAGAGACTAAGGGCGAGTGAGAGACGCGCAATCGATGTGTTTTGTACCCTCCAGCTCTCCCATAGTCTCTACTCCCCTGCCGCTGCAAACGCTAGCAAAACGCTGGTGAAACGCTGGAGAAACGCTGGCGTACGCTAGCGTGCCGCTAGCGCCAGCGTGCCGCTGGTGACGCTGGTGAAGCTAGATCGATATGCATCCTCTCTTCGGCACTGCCGCTGGCGTACGAATGGCAAGCGCCTACGCGTACGTCTGCGCTACGTATCCGCCTACGTCTGCCGCATAAGTATAACGTCAGCCCCTACGCTACGCACGCTGCCCGCAAGTATAAACGCAGCCTAGAAGAGGCATCTAGAGGCTTGACCAAGCTAGCATCACCATATCTCAGAGCTAGGATAGCGGGCTGTGCTCCATTGAAGGCGGCAGCGCTTCTTCTCTCATGGGATGTCTTGTTCGGACCACTGTAATCTTGTCCCTGTTCAGCGCAAGAGAGGATGACAGTTATCTCATATAGAAAGGTGTTTTATTCCATGTTCCAATGAAAAGCGCAGCTACACTCTTTATCCACGGGAACTGGGGAAGGCGTACAGGTGTGCCCAATTGGAAAGTATTCACGAAGAACCCGTCTATGCTTTGAACTCGCATTGCCGTAGTCCGTCTAGGAGCAAGAGTGCAAACGGCACAGGTCATGTTACTCGTAGGACAACTGTCCATCTAAATCTGAATTCTATCAAAGCTGATTGGCGAGTTCCCAACAATGAAAAACTACGAAAACTTATGGCTGCCCGCGCACGCAGCCGCACCTACCGCGACTTTCAATGTATGCCTCTGTATATGGATCTTAAGCAGAGCCATAGTAATTCAATGCTACCGAAAAAAGCCCAAGCAACTCAGAGCGAACACTCGGGATCCCAGTGACCTTCTTCTTCCCAACAAGGTTTCAATACCGACAGCAAGGGGTAGAGGACCGTGGGTACAGAAATCTGAACCGGAGATCTGAGGAACAGAATATGATTATGGACATCACGTTTCAGGCGACAACAACTACTGCACAACCACGTCATGATGTGTACAAATTGCTAAGAACACTGAATTTAACCGAGGAGGAAACTGATAATCTCGTGAGCCATGTTGAGAAGGTTCGAAACAGATTTGTTTCTTCCCATTAAAGGATCACAGTTTATTACCTCTGTTACTATCTTCAACCCTTTGGTTATTTCCCGCAAGAGAAATCGACGGTGCGCTGAGAGGTCGTCTGATTCCCCCGAATCCTTTGCGCTTTTATCCTCACCTTTATTACAGTTTCGGAAGGACCTCATAACGTTGGCCTCTTTGACTAGCTAGCACCATTGTGACGTTGCGTTTACTTTCGTCAACATGAGCAGAACGCTCACCCTTCCAGTCCCTTCCCATACGGAAAGAAATCCACGGGAGCTAACGCGAATCGTGTACGTGGGTCCATTATCCGTATTGATGGCGAAAAGGGCGAGCACTAAGAAGACTCCGGTGCGAGGTGGCATTGACACAAGGATCACTTGCTGGTCTCCTAGTCACAAGGTTGTGCATCGAATTTACCTAATTGACGTACTGACTTCTTCTCTATAGGTGCAGTTTCGTACAGCAGCTATACAAGAGAACTATTCCGGTCGATAGTTTGGTCCCCTCTCGCGCATGTCTGTTCTTGACGGAGGGTACAATTTTGTGAGATCTTGCAATGATGTGTCATAAAGTGGTGCTTTTCTGTTCACACTTGCCATTACTCAAGCCCCTAATTCGTGGTGCGGATGCATGTATCCACCCTCCCATTACAATTGAGCCGCTTGCATTCCCGCCAGGGTTCAGCATCGTTGTGCGAAACCCATCGAAGGGGACGTATTTGGCAGTAAGGAGGTGGGAGGGGCGTAGAGTACTAAGTAGTCGAACAGCGCAAACAAGGTGTCATCGTTATGTTTTTTTTGGAGTGGAGCCAGCGCTAATAACTCTGGATACTGCAAAGACTATAAAAATAAGAAAAAGATTTGATTAATGAAATTTCATAGTAAGCACATTTTGCTGGGTACTATTATAAGAGTCGGAACAATACACGTCAAGATTCGTTGAGTCGACCTTTCCCGATCTGACAGAAATCTGCTTGTATGAAAGAAAACGCTTACCAGAGGTGCGGGCTTTCATTTTAATTCTAATTTTATTGTCTGGCATCGCAACGCGCTGTCGGATAGCGTTGCACGATTGTTACTATATGGTGGACTATTTACCAACTTTTCCACTAACAGCACCCACGCTATGGGAGCGTAGTGCACGGCGTAGACGATATCGATCGATCGATAATCAAGCTATGCTTCCATTGAGCTTAACAGGGATAGAATGTTAATACATATTTGTGTTTTCAAGGCATACTGGGTTTCTGAGTATTTCTTACAAATGCACTGAAGATTTCAAGTCTCTGAGTGGCTCAGAATTTTGAAACAAGAAAGTATAGTCTGACTACGCGGTCTTTTGGGAAAGCTGTTAGGTCCTTATCGAGCGCAGATCTGTCTTGATGGAGAGCTACAATGCGTGAATCTTGCAATGATGCTTTCATTAAAGTGGTGCTTTTCTGTTCACACTTGCCATTACTCAAGCCCCCTGCGAGTTTAAATATAACTGTAGCTTTTAATAATTCGTGGTGCGGATGCATGTATCACCTCACCATTACAACTGAGCGCTTCATTACCGCGCCAGGGTTCAGCTATTCGTTGTGACGAAACCACGAAGGACGTATTTGCGCCAGTAAGGAGGTGGGACGGGCGATAGCGTACGTGTCATCGTATGTTTCTAGAGTTGAACACAGGCGCATAGGACGATCTGATTATGAAAGACCATAAAATAAGCAAAAGTATTGTATTAAGAAATATTCATAGTGCAGGCACAATTTTTGACGTTACTCATAATAGATGCAACCAATACACGCAAGAGATTAGTCGGTCGACCTTCGCCGGAACCATACAGAGAACTCCTCTTGCATGAAAGAAACCCTTACCATTTACACCTTTCATACGCACACCACTGCATGGGAGCGTAGTGCACGCTAGACGATATCGATCCGATCTTAATCCAAGCTATGCTTTCTCATTGAGCTAAAAGGGATAGAAAAATATGATAATATATTTAATATGTGTGTTTTCAACTTCATACTGAGGTATCCAGAGTATTCTTACAATGGCACTGGAGATTTCAAGCTTCTGAGTGGCTCAGATTTTTGCCCGTCGAAAACCAGAAAGATATCTGGGCTAGCGGATCTTTTGGAAAACTGCAGCACTCCAAGAAAGAGGTGGAGAAGCGCTTTGTAAGGAAGTTTTTGCTTTTGCGAAAGATTGCAAGATATGAAAGAAGTTATGGTCGTCGAAGCGTAAAAATTCGCGTGCAATTAGCCATTAACTCATCTGAGACCCGTCCGAATATTTCTCGAAAAGGGGAAGATTCAGATTACAAGTAATAAAAAAATGCAATAGTAGAGCATTCACTTTAGCATGCCGGCTTCTTTTTCTAGGTAGCCCGCACCTGGAAACGCTGCGGTTCACCCTGTCAACCAGTCTGCTCCAGCGCTATTTCGAGCGGGCTTTCATTTTATTCTATTTTATTTCTGGAATCGCAACGCGGCTGCGATAGCTTGCAGATTGTTACATATCTGACTATTTTCGTTATGTACAACAATTAGAGCCAGTAGGAAGAGGTGTTCCCTCATGGGAGGAGGTGGCACCGTCACCGCCATTTCGCAAATCACAATACTGTACCCGGGGTGCAGAAACTAGCAGAGCATTTCTTGCTAGTTGACCTGACGCACTGCAGCGCTTACACGTCAAACCAATTTGGTCCTAGTACGAATGCCACACGAGACGCCATCGCGCCGCAGGGCTGCTACGTGAATCTCTCGAACTACAATGGGCGCTGAATCCTTGTTTCACAAAAGGTGAATTTGAACTGAATGGCAGTTTGAGAGAGGAAACAGGGATAACCTGACGCGAAACGAACTCGGGCAACTGGTGTAGCATTTCAGTTAAAATCCGGATAGAAACGCAAAGAGATTTTGAGGTGATGAGATCTTTGCTCAGGTCGTTCGTGAAGAATTGGTGAAGAAATTGGCGGAAACACGACTCGCTGCTCTGAACAACACTCGTACATCTGCGAGCCACAAATCAACGAAAGAATCGACCTTCACGACGAAAGCTGTGACTGAAGGTGAGCTACTTGTAGAGCCATTTCAACGCCGCAAGCCTGTAGGGAGACAGAATGGTCGACGACTGAAGGAAATGCCCGAGGGCATAGCAAGGCAATCGTCCAGACGCGGCGAACTGCGCAACAACCTGTATGAGGGTCAAAGCATTGTGCGAGAAATACGTTCGGCAACCGCACACTTACAAGAACGACGTCGCGGCCACGCCGACGGTTGTCTTGCACATCTTACGAAATGTTCTGCTCCATTCCTAACATTCTTTAGCTGTCTGTGCCGTTGTGTCCTTTACTAGCGACTGATGTGTTGTAATCTTGGGCATTCAGCCACAACTACGCCGGCTGAGAGAGAGGTCGAGGAACGCGGCGAAAGCCCTGTGAGGCCAACAAAGACAGACAAGGACTTGTTGATGCTCTTGCCGCGAAAGAAAGTCGAAACGGAAATCAAGCATCATCCGCCACGACTTGAAGACAGAATCCCTGAGGTATCCCTTCCTGCTTGAAAGCTATCTCCTTGTCATTTTAGGCCGAGAAATGAGTCAAGTTTTAAGCTCAACCAGGGTCTATTGATTAAGAAATCACTGTACACGTACCTAGCAGACTGCGTTCATGCAGCGTGGACGTCGAGCGTCTACCAGCTGCACCAACGTCTCGAGGCTTGGGAAGTATAGGTACCGATCTAGTGTCTACCACTGTCTGGCAGCGTGCACTAGCGTCTCCTAGCGTCCGGGAGAGGAGAGTATGGCGCGTTAGGGGGGTAACACACAGTTGGTACCCATCTATCGCACCATACTTTCTGA
>MU912637.1:9230-24569 GCA_036418165.1 Cooperia oncophora
ATTTTGTAGTCTTCCTTACATCAGGGACTTCTGCAGCTTTCCGTTCGCTCCATCAAACTTAACAATGACACTGTCCTCTTTAATGCCCACCCACTGCATCTGCGACCCTCCCCACGTTTTCTGCGGCCAAGTGCGATCCCCTTTGTGGCGATTCAGAGGACATAAGCGGCACCACGAAAAGAAGGCTGGAACGGAGCGCTCGAATCTGTCGAGAATACACTCATGAAAATTTTCACATTTTTTTACATCACGGCTTTCATAGCTCTACTCCTTCTATCAACTGAAACGTCATAGCGTTGTCCGGTGCTGACTGAACCTTGAATTACGACCCCCCCCTCCCCAGCGGCCAAGTACGACCCCCCCCCCCTATGGGCTTTCGCTCAACGGTGCTGTACCCTTGCGCTTTCATAGTGTAGCGTTACGCTAGCGTACGCTGGTGACGCTAGATCGATATCCATCCTTCCCTTGCCACTGCCGCTGCCGAACGCTGGAAACGCTAGCGTACGCTGCCGCAAAGTATAAACGCAGCCTTTGAAAAGTGGTCGCTCTGACAATTTCACAAAATGATAGTTCCACAAAACAAATCGATCATCCAACAACAAGTGTACAATAAAACGAATAAATTGTTAATTCAGTTATCTATTGGAGCTCTATTTCTCCGAATAAGTTGGAAAATGCGGTTGTCCATTTCGAAAGGTTTTCAATAAGCTTTCGGTCGACATGGTGCCATGCATCAATGATTGACTCCTTAAGCTCACGGACATCGTGGAATCGCGCATTGTTCGCATAGATCTTGCGCACCATGAAGCCCCACACATTCTCGATTGGGTTTAAGTCGGGGCTATTCGCTGGCCAGGGCAAAAGAGCGATTTGATGACGACTGAACCACTCTCGAGTGCTTCGACTGGCATGAATTGGTGCATTATCATGCACGAAAACGAGGTCTTCTTGCCGATTTCTACGCCAGAAAGGGAAGGAGACCTCGTCGCATGACGTTTAGATAATCGGAAGACTTCATTTTTTTTGAAAGAAACACAATTTTGGACATCCCGTTGACGTGATGGCAGCCCAGGCCGTAATATTATATCATCTACTCTGGAGTCCCACCTGGGAAAACAAAGCTTTTCTTTCCTAAGATCGTGCCAATAGAACCGATTTCTGGCCTGTCGCAGTTAAATTTTCTCTCATCAGCAAACACGACCTGAAGAAAAAAAACTGAAAAGGCAAGACAGACAAGCAGTAGGGCACCGCTGCCATAAGCTAACCTTACTCCAATCGGTTCGGCAACATCTCCTAGCAAAGTCGATTCGCTTTTCACGATGCATTTCTGTCAGAAACGGTGCCTTCCTCATTTTCCTCCTAATGAACTCAGACAGTTTCCTCTGAGACGTTAAACTTCGAAGTTGATTTTATTTCCCGTCACGTTTCAAAATAGGGCGCATATCCCGATCAGAAAGCAGAGGAGGACGCTTACAAGGGAGGTGTTTCAGGTCATGACGCGCTTTTTGGAAATGGTTTGTTGCTTGTTGTAGGGGTCCATACAAGGGTCACAAAAATGGGTTTCATTTTTGCTATGCGTTTCTGGGTAGGTCAAAAACGGAGTGAAAAGAATTTGACAAGAATGGGCGGTTTTAACAACCTTAATGGGCTCCTTCTGCTTGTAACTTCGAGCATGCATAGTTTATGAGGTGGTCACTGATTAGGCCTCAAAATAGGTTCGATTAATAAACACTTGGACACTACCAGAACCTATGCTCCCGCGACGGGACAGCTTGGCCTCCAAGAGGAAGATCTTTTTTGCCTAAAGAGCCCCCAAGTATCCCCTCGATCCCACCCACCACGCTCTACGCCGAGCGACGAGCGCGATCGAGGAGTGTGCAGCAGTCGATAAGCGCGAGCTTCGTTTCTGGATGCCCATCCGCGAGGGGCACTTGTGGATTGGGATGGCGTGTCTACCAACGCAGAAGAATCGGGTGTTTGGCATTTCTTCAGTCTTGCCCATTCATATCCGCGGGTGCCTCTATGTATGCTTGTCCTGAGGCGAGCTAGATAATTAAGGTATAATGCATTTGAAGTGGCAAATATCTTTGCCCACATGGCCAGAAAGCGTCCGCTTGCGTGCTGAAGCGGCCCGGCCTCCTGGGTATAGTAACTCCGGTGCCCAGGCACCGAGAAGGGGCTTTGAGTGCACTATGAGACGGTGTACCGCCCAGCATCACAGTTATGATCAGTCCTTCTATTAACGCCTACCAAAATGGATGGCGATGCTTCAAGCACCCTCTCCTATGGCAGGAATACCCTTACTAGTCCGTCCAGCCAAGTCTGACGCTTTCGGACCTTAACTTGGAAATGTGGGCAGTTCTAGATCCTAACTCGCGGAGCCATCTGGTGCTAGGCAGTCGAGGTGGCGGGGTCAAGGCCACCCACCATGATGACTGGTCTTGGGATGGTATTCTACGGTAAGCAGGAAAATGATGCGAAGGTGCGGTACTCCCACCTACGAGACACGTGCGAACCTCCACCGGTAATTCGCATTCCAAGATCAAAGACATGACGGCCGTGTAATCCGGGCTTGTAATAAGGGTGTTGCCAGTTGCACAGAGAGCGGACGTGGGGAGGTCCATGCTCGCCAGTTATGCTAGTCACCCGGCGAGATACTTTGCGGCATCAGCGCCCTAGTTCGCGGCGCCCGCGACCATCTCTACCTCAAGGCGTCAATCCCCCGGCCGGAACCGCTCTGCCCAACGCCGGAAGGTACCTCAAAACGCGGGGGCCCAGTACGACGTGGACCGTTTGAGTTCACCGACTGGACGCCTGCGCTGCAGGACTCCAACGCCAACATATTCCGACGACGTGTTAAGGATGCGCTCAACGATCCGCTGCGCGCCAGGACGCTACTGGACGTTCGACGGAGCCCGCGTGCCTGCTGTCGGCGGGGCAGGGGTGGGAGCTGTCGCTCTGGGGCACGAGAACTAGAGCGACGAGCAACACGTGGCCCAGGGCGGATGGACAACGCGCCTCGCGTCGCTTCCGCACTGACAGCCGCCCCGCGCACCTTTCGCGTGGGCGCTGGGCGCCATAGAGCTGGTAGGGGCCCTTCAATTCGCACCTCCCGGCGCCGATGATGCGGGGCCAGGAGGTTGCGATGCCGACCAATCTTCAGCGACGGGCGGTCGAGGGCGGTCTCGACCGTGCAGCCGCGCGCCTAGGCGCGCCGGCGCTCTATGAACCTGCGGCCCCTGATCTCGAGGGCCCATTGACGCTTCTCATCCAGGGTTGGCGAGATCACGAGACCCTGAGTGGGGCCAGCCGGCCTATCTCCGCCTGCACGGCCAGGGTCGGGACCACGGTGCGGACGACGCCGTGGCGCGGCGCGCGCGGACACTACGCCATGTTTTTTCCATGCCAGACGCACTGCCTGGCGACCTTGGCCCGACCGCTCTATCCGGACGACTTCACCGTTCGAGCGCGAGCGGGGCTGATCTCTCGACCGCCCGCGGGATGTCCGGAGAGCGGCGCTGAGGCACTGCAGTGCTCCTGGCGCTCAGCTACCACCTCGCGCCGGTACGGCCGTTCAGACCCAGCCTGACCCGCCGCCCTACCGCGGTTCAGCCTCGGTCCCGGTGTATGAGATGGGAAATGCCGGCGGTGCCGCCCGTTTCGAAATGACAGGTTCATGAAGGCGGAACGGTGTCGCTTCCGGGCCCCAGTCGCGCTGCAGTTCGACAGAAAGTTGCGGCACGCAAATTTTTTTTTTTTCGAAGTTGGCAGGTGAAATGCATACCTCGCATGTTGTCTAAGGTTCTCTTGCTTTAGAGTGTGTCTTGACTGTCTATGGCGGCGGCAGCGCTGCCAAGCACGTAATATGATTGCACCGAGCTTGGCGCGAACACGGGAGAGAGCTGCGAGAGTGCGCGCTAGCACCGGGTGCGAGAAATTCAGCTGCGCTCACGGGCCCCACCCAAGAAGAAAAGACAAAAGTCTGCGTAATCAAGTAAAGAGCCCTCTCCATTGAATCCGCCAGAGAATCTTCGCGCAAATTTTTTTGACACAAAGTAGTTTCGAGTTCATAAATGCGTTGATTCGAGAGAAGAGTGCACAGGATGAATAAGGTGAAGCGTCACACCGCATCCCCGTCCACAAACGGGCAGGCTGTCCTACTGGCCTTTCCTGGATGACACCTTACAAACCAGCACAGTTGTGTGGAGAACCTTGTTTCCGGAAATGTTCACGTCTCGTTGCGTTGATACAGATGCAAACTGCTGCCGCAATGAGGATCCGAACCGAGTCCTGCATTGTCGTGCCATACAGAACCCATCGTGCTATCCGCTACGCCATCTGATCCGCAAGCAATGGTCATGAAGGGAGCGCTGACAAAAACATCACTCTTGCGTCGGTGCATGCCAAGTGTGTTACCACATGATACTTACATTTTGACTTTAATCGAATCTATTTTGAGGCCTAATTAGTGACCACCTCATAATACTATGCATGCTCGAAGTACAAGCCAGAAAGGAGCGCATTAAAAGACAGCTCCCGCGATAAAAAGTCTCATGGATAGCTGCTTTCCAATTATGAAACAGCAGCTGATAAGTAATCTCCCAAAGAAGAAAACAGGCAAGAAGCGTTCTCCAGAACAACATAAACAAAATCGCTCCCTCACAGTTACACCTCCCTGCGGTGGTGCAACTGTGAGAGGAGCGATTTCACCGCCTACTCACAAGTCTCTCTATCACATCTCGCAGTAGTTGATATCATCCAGTGCAAAAGAAAGAATACAAAAGAAAACAACAAAAACGCAGAGGAAAAACTCTGGGAAGGAAAAAGGAATTTTATCAACACGGTGTCTGAATTTGTGATTACGGTAGCGCACCTTTTGTGCGTCGTGGTTTTGCATCACGAAAATTGCGTCACTCGTGTTTTTTACGCGTTTCACCTCGCGAAATGGGTTGAATTGAATGTATATACCTCCAATGAGTAAACTGTAATGAAGGAGAGCAGAATTATCCAGGGGCATTAGCAATGCCCGCCGCCCCAACTAAGAACAAGTGAGTGGCCTCCGTCGGAGGACATCTAGCAAGTAAAGGCGGTCCGACTGAGGAGGAGTTAGAACTCACTTGAGCTATAGCAGCCTCCACGCTCACAATAGAGTCGCGAAAGGTGAACAGTCTTCTAGCTTGGAGGCTAGACTACTTGCACAGCAAAGGCGACCACGAGCCACTTTGATCGCGGGGGCTGTCTTTAAGGTTGTTAAATCCGCCCATTCTTGTCAAATTCTTTTCACTCAGTTTTTGACCTACCCAGAAACGCATAGCAAAAATGAAACCCATTTTTGTGACCCTTGTATGGACCCCTACAACAAGCAATAAACCATTTCCAAAAAGCGCGTCATGACCTGAAACACCTCCCTTGTTAGAGCTCCTCTGAACTTCATATCCTGCAGGTTGCTCAACAAAATTATCGATCACATGGTGACTGCGGCCCAAGTCCCGTGCGATTTGACGGTTCGACAGTCCTTGAGCCTTCTTTGCCTTGGATTGAAGATCTGCCCGTTTCGAATTCGCATAATATGTCCCTCCTGCCCTAGCCTAGAATTGAGAAAGATCACAATGATGAGATAGTTTACCCACAAAATGAGATGCAGTGACAAAACCATTATGTGGAACTATGATTTTGTGGAATTGTCAGAGTGTCCACTTTTCAGAAAAAATGAACAAAAAAGACTTGTTCCTTCAAGTTAGTTTTTGGTGTTGACATGCAAACTGATATTGATGAGTACCTCATGTTTCTATTTGAGACATTTTTTTAACATCATCGAAAGACGCGGTGAAAGAGTTATGTGTGGAACAATTCCAATAATGTGAGCAGTGGAGCCCTTGCTGGGTAATACACATGGAGGATGCTGTGTCTGTAGTCGTTCATCGAGCGGTATGAGAGCACTGGCCACCCAATGTTTTTTAATATGACCGCAATCGCGCCTTGCAAGTCAGGCATAGTGATCAACGGATATACGGCCAGCCCGCCCATAGGGGTTTGAGTACCGCTTTAATGGAGGGACTGCAGATATAAAGTAAGACGTTACAATCAACGTGAACCCCCGTTTTATTCACATTACGTCACAAAAACCGCTTTGACTGGCACCTCTCATTAGCCTTTTACAGAGTTCAGAATCACGTACTCTCTGGGGATTCCCTAAAGGGGGAAGTTCCTTTGGTACTGATTTTTCAGGACAGGGTGCCCGGGGTCCTAAAATAGGAGGGTCGATATTTCTCGTCACGGCTCTTCCGTTTTCACATGTACTATACCCCTCCCTCCCCACCACACTGTCGATCATAGAAGGGGGGGGGGGTCCGTATCAAGCCATTTTTTAGCAAGAGCGTCGTCTGTACTTGACCAGAATCCCCCACAATGATGTGCTCTGGTTCAAGTACGGAGTGGAGCTGTGCCTGTGGCGACGTAAAACGTGCCTTCCACGATGAAAATTTTTCCCAAGTTTACTTCTACGGGAGAGCACCCCGCTTAAACCTAAGCAGTTTCTAAGGGTCAAACGTGACCCACATCCTATAAGGGATCTCTCGACGTGTCAGAGAACGCAAATGAGATCAGAAATGAGGGGTGGGCCTTATTGAAAGATCATGTGTGGAGATTCGTACATCTATGTTGTAACGAAATTGCTTCACGTGTGAGCCGGTCTTCATAAGAATCTGATGAATTTCACCTAGGAGTGGCACAGTATGTCAACTAGATAAAAAACTGACTACAGGGCGGCGAAAATTCTGTAACAGACATTGACATTGACTCTGTTTTGATTATTGTGTTAGCATTTATGCACACTTTTTCTTGTTTGAATCTCTTATTCGTTAGTGGTTCATCAGAGGTTTTTAGGGAGAAAGTTTATGGTGAGCTATGGCGAAGTACTGATTCAGACAAGACGCTATTGCACGGTTAGCAGAAAAAGGGGTCAAGAGCTCAGCAACTCCTTCGAAGAATCCCTCTATGAACTGTTCAGCTGAAAACAAAGCAGCGGAAAGCGGAGGAATACGTTCAGACCAAACTCAGTAATGGACGAAAGTGGACAGTCAACACATATGGGTTACTATCAAGAAATGGATTGACGGAAAAGATGACTTGAGCTCGAACGAAATGGCTAAACAACTCACCATCAGTTTTCCTGTTTCAATGATAAGGAGATAGTGGAAAATGATTTTGGGTTCCGAGGTTATTGTCCTTTTCAACGGACAGGTTCCGAGCAATCAAACAAAGCAGAATTGGAAGGAAAAATGCAAGGTTGCGGGAACTATCCAAGGTGGGGCGAATTGAGGACCTCTTCTGGTCCGAGAAAGTTTTCACTGTTGGTGCACCTAAATCTTATAATCACCACTAACTTCTTAGCTCAGCTCTCAAGAACAATAGCAAGCAAAGAATGGCTACAAGGCAGCGTTCAGATTCAGCGCGTTTCAAAGGCAGTTGGCACGATAAATCCCCAAGACGACTAGGATCAATACTCCTGGCAGGATAGAATTCCGCGACCCTGGGCAGGCGCTGCATAGCGGTTTCCCCGAGGAAGGTGCCCTTATAAGGGCCCTATCAAGCCACAACTTACGTCCCAAACGCCCGCCACGCCCGCCCGCCCACAAATGGACGACCGTTCCTGACGCTCGTATTCATTCATTTGCTAAGCAAATTATGAAGCGAAGGGATTGGTATGAAGCGGCCGTGATGCTGCATGCATATATGGGTACACATATGCAGCCGTATCTTCGGTAGCGGTGATTGGCAAGATGCCTACGGGAAACTCGTCCGAAATCGATTTACAAGTCACTGAGAACGGAGGCTTTTTCTTCGCAGGATTTGACCGTTTCACTCCGTTCTTTCGCCATTTCCCCACTATACAGCGCCCTACTAGCATTTTAGGCTAAGTAGGAAACCATCGTGCCAACTGCCTTTGAGCGCAGCAACACGCGTCCCTGCGTGTTGAAGCCCGTTTGAGCGCTGAAGTTACAAGCGCGCTCGGCACTATTGTACGGTTCCTATCCCAGTGGCCCCCTAAACACGAATGTCACATCCGCTCGGCCCGGAATCGCCTGGCGCCCGCGCCATCGCGCCAAAACACCCCCTTTAGTCACCAAAATCGATGAAAACTTGTCACTAAGGATAGCTAAATCCCCTTTGACAAATCTGTGAGGTCTGTACGTCGGCCACAAACCGCCTGGGGCCCGCGCCACAGACGCCGGCGCCGAAACACCCTAAATCACCAAAATCAATGAATTCTTGTCCCTAAAGGGAGCTTAACATTCTGAACGAGACTATTGCATTAGCTTGGCCTGAAAGCGCCTGGCGCCCGTGCCACAGGCGCCAGCGCCAAAGCACCCTGAATAAATAAAATCGATGGAAACTCATATATCGGATTATTTGGCACCCCGATCACGAGTATAACGTTTACTCTTGGCGCCGGCTCTAAAGGAGGACACCACGATCGTTTGCGCCTTGCTAAGGCTGAGCCTCGCATGAAGGGAATACTCCTTCTCCCAGATTTGCTATTAGCAGAGCGCTTAACAGCGCTACTGTCAAAATAAGCGCAACATTCGTAACCAGGGCACCGAACAACCCTATTACGCAAATGTTCAATGAGTTCGAGGAAAAATATTGTGACTCCTACGTCAAAAATAATTGCTATCTCCGTGATCAGAATGTCAATTAACCCCACAAATAATGTTCCATCAAGTTTGGTTAGAAAGTTGGTGGCGACAAACTGGTGCCGACTGCCGCCATATGGCACCAGCGCAAATTAATGTCTTATTCGTGACAGGGCTCCAGACCACCCCTGTAGTCCAAAGTTTCAGCAAAAAAATTTTGGATTTGTGGCGTAGGGACAGTCCAACATTGCCGCGCGCGCTTGTGATTTTAGCGCGTTAAAGCGCTTTCGCGCTTTAGCACGCCCTACTGCGCAGCATAACAAGCGTAAGAGCGCCAGGCGGTTTTGGGTCAAGCGGATCTGATAATCTTGTTGGAGGTTCAGCTACCACAGCTGACAAGTTCCCATCGCTTTTGATGATTTAGGGTGTTTTGGCGCCGGCGCCACGCGATTCTGGGCCAACCGGGCGTGATACTTATGCTTAGGAGGTCACTGAGATAGCAGTAGTACAATAGTGCAGTGCGCTTGTACTGTAGCGTGTTAAAGCGCTCAGACGGGCTCGAATGCAGCAATGGGTGTTCAAGCACATCAGCGCGTGCTGCTGCACTTGGAAGCGCCTTGAGTCTGGACGCTGCCTAATATTTCGGCAGGGCTGGGTTCTGACCCATGGAGTAAAAAGAAGCCCGGACATAAAAATCAGTTTTATTCTGACGAAGGATTTGTGATTAGCGAAAAAGCACGGACTTGAATATTCGGAGTCTCACTATTTGAGGATCCATAGAGAAGCAACCCAAAGGATTCATGGCGGAGCAACTTACGAGGCGGGATGTAAAAACGACTAATCGAAATTGGAACAATCTACACTCTAGACGCTGACCACTGCGCCGAACCATTATTCCATGAAGAAGTGAATCAAGGCCGGTACCACAGCTGATGGCGGCCACTTCGGAAATTCTTCGTAGTTATAAAATGTTTCGGCTTATTGTTAGAAATATAAAAGTACTTCTTCAGATGCTTGTCTCCAACAAATAAGTTCTGAGCGCTTTTTATGGCGCACGTTATTTTTCGCCACCATGTAGTCCGCACACTATTGCAGGTTAGACAAGCCGTACAGTGCCGAAGATATGTGGGTATTGTTTGTCAAGTATTTGCTTCAGTGCTGTTGCTGTGGGAGTGTTCACGAGGAAACCGTCACTTTAGAGTACCTATTTTTATCTCCACACACTTTTGTACGGATTAGGCCTGTTTGTTAAAAAAATTTACGATTAGACTGAAATACGCCTCCTTGTTTATACATCATCTCATCATTGATAACAGGAAGCAGACGAACAAAAGTATAGTCTGGAGGTTTCTTTCGTCTGACTGCCTTCGCTGTTAGTGATCGCAGTTAGTACAAATCTGCTAAGGCCTCGTTCCAAAATACTAGACAATGAAAACGCTATAGATCATTGAGTGCAGTTGCCTTCTGCCATTGTTCCTAGAATTAATCCTGATATTATGATCTTCGAAGGCAATAACTCGGGCAATATTGCTATGACCCCAAAAAAACCATATGTACTCCTCCATCACCCTAGCTGCAGAGCCAACATGTTTCTCCCAACTGAGATATTTCTGCTCCAACCTAAGGGCAGGTACATGCATTTGGTTTCGAGATTTTGGTCGATCCCTACATGTCCCCTCTTTGTGAAAGACACTGACTCCGCGTATCGACCTCCCACCATACGAAAAATGCAATAGGTTTATGTTGGTCAGAGCTCCGCAGTGAATCGATCCTGCGCACTGCTAATGCCGGTTGGACTCCAGGAAATTTCGCTATCTCGAGCCTCAGTTTTAAAAGTGGCAAGATCATCAATCTTGTATATAAAAATCAAACCTTTGTATATAGGCTAATTCAACATCTCGATTTCACGTATAACATTCATTTTCGGCGCTGGCGCTAATGGATGACACTACTGATGGATGGACATAGGACATGGATGGCACCTGCGCTCTGCTAAGGCTGGCCGAGGTAGTAACCGTATGTCTGTCTTGGCGCCAGCGCAAAGAATGAGCTGTATATATCGTAATCAGGATGTTAAAATTACCCCTATATACAAGTTTTCAGTGGATTTGGTGCCTTAGGCATTTGAAAATGAGCTCGAAGACGAAATTTCTGGAGTCCAAACGGCATTAGCCATGATCCTGTGCCATTTTCGCGACGGAAAGTTGTACGGTAAAGGAATGAAGGTGCAAAGTTGCTCCAGTGGTATCCTCCGTTTTTTCGGTGGCCCCGCCTCCAACGTCCACTTTCCAGTCAAAAGTGAATGCTACTGGGCAAGAAGCATGAAGTAGATGTTTCTCTCTCTTGTAGAGTCATACGCTTCATTATAAGGAATCAGCCAACAGGACTCGTCCCAGCGCCGACTTTTGGTCTTTTACCCGTACAATAATTTCAAGCTGGAGGAGTCCCAATGAATGCGTTGCCAACGTTCCCTTTGGCATGTTTACTTCACAGACCAGTCACTTGGCAAATTGTCAATTTTTCTATTCCATCACCTACACTCCTTATCGCGGACCGTGCCTTAAAGGCACGTTCCGCGATAAACTAAGGCTAGGTTCTCATAACCGTGCACGATGGTCAAGCAGGCAACGTCAGAGGCTATGCTGCTTTTAAAAGTTGAAAAACAGCAAGCAAAACGCAGGGCGCTCAGGTTTTAGGCCCATTTGCGCCCGATAGGCCCATGCCGGCCTCCAGTGACCGTGTCGTTGTGAGACTGCCATTGCGCTCTCTCGCCCGTCGTTTTCTGGCCTCTCTCGTCTCTTATCAGTGTATCGCCGCCTTTCGCAATTCACAATTGATCTTGACCACCTTACGCTCGTCCGGTGATCATGATCAATTGCAATAAAGAGGGTCTTATTCCGGGCGCTTTTTCGTGCTTCCTTCTTCTTCAATAAGTCAACAAACACAGGCAATTCTATTTTTGAACTGTATTACCTATGAACTGTGGTCGCGGGAATTGCCTTTAAAGAGTTGGTCGACCCACCCCCCCCCCTCTTCTTATCCTATCTACCCTTTCCAAGAATTTCCCAACTTCTTACCACTTCTCCGGATTTTTCCGCAAACATTCCTATTTTTATGAAAAATTTTCTTGAGAGATGTTTGCTAGTAGTGGGGGGGTGGGTGGGCGTACATAGCGCACATCAAAGAGGAAAAACCAAGAAAACGTAGCAACATCTTTCACAGCATCGAAGAGGGAATGCGACTCTTTCCTTCTCTCAAAAAGGAGCGAATACACCACCCCTCCCCTTTAGATGTCCATGAAACAAGGAAAATCGACTACAAAAAAACTTTCCAGCCCAAGTACGCCCCCCCCCACCCTTCCCCAGCGACCGAATATGACCCCTCCCCCTCTGTTGGGGATGGGCCCTGACCAGGCGACTGTGGCGTACTAAGTCTAGTTTGGGAACAAAAGTTGGTGATTCCACCACTGCAGTTTGTACTGAGTTATCAGAACTGAACGAAAAAGCCACTAGCTACCGTCCTCCACAGTAAATGGCGTTCAAGTCCGCCAGAGCTGTGAAGTCCATCATAACTAGATGAAGGGGTACAAATGACCGGTCATCTCCTGAGGGGTAGTGAAAATCTCGCTTGAGGTCCTCCCTTGGCCCGCTCGCCCGGGATCCCGTACGAGGTCGTTCATAACTGGTTAAGGTTTCAGCAAGCTTTAGCTCTTTTGCTTCGTGTCACTCTGTTTGGAAAAGACTAAAGCAGGTGGACATCATAAATCTAAATGATGGGGGAAGGACCTGCCGGCACTATCGCAAGGATAGTTTTGGCCGCCCACGTGCTTCTTCTTTATTCAGTTTTTGAGTCTTCAGTCTTTCTTAACATTTTTTGTTGGTATGTTTGTTTGTTCTGCGCCCTTTATTCATGAATGTACCACCCAGGCGCTTGTTTTCTCAGCTTTCTAGAAGTTCCTGGCGCATCCTAGGGTGTGATCAGTAAATGAGTGAAAAATAATTCACTACTGCGAAGAGAATTCTAGGACGTGATCACATTTCATATATTTCTATATATTTAGCGTCGGAAACATATTTCCACCCTTGTGTTCCCATGGTAGTAGATGCATTTCTCACAGTGCAGCTCCTTCAGCGCCCGGGATTGTAGGTCGAAGTGGGCTGAGGTCCCGTGCATTAGTACTGCCATGCTCACTCCTTGAATATATCTTCGCATGACAGGTCTAATAATCTTCGCATGGCAGGTCCAAGGCACAAAATTCCTGGCGCAGTTTGTCGACGGGGGGGCATTTTGCTTTCCATAGATGTGTCGACCCATCTAGGCAGCCGTTTCTCGAGTTGACACGTTTTAGGATAGTGGCTAGACGATCTTACTTCAGCTTCACAAGAGTTCACAAGTTTTACCAGAGTGAGATTTGTAAACCGGAACCTAGGGAACGTCCAACTTTGATCAGAATACACACAAATGCCCCCGCTCCTGACAATCCAGCCACCATCTCCGCCTCCCTTTGCATCACCATCCGGAGCTGCTGAAGGCGCCTCTAGTGATTTCATAATATGGCCAAGTGCCAATACTAGAGGTAGGTTAGTGAAAAGTTACGGAGTACCAAAGGTGTTGTGTAACTCTCGGAATGGGACTCAGGGGTCGGTGCAATCACAATACGGCTAGTGATCAGATCCATGGTGTCCATCGCTTGAAGCGCACATATTGTGCGCGCCAATCGAACTTGTAAGCAGATATTTAAAATAAAGTAATGCTATCTGAGCAATGCTCACATCCATTGTAATATTCTAGGAAAGATTTCGAAATAGGCGGGTGACAAGATAAGGACGAATTTCTCAAAGTGAATCATTGCGATGCGGAATACAGCCGGTGATTGAACAACTGAGCGCTCGAGCGTCGAAACTTTCCACCATTGCGCTAAATCACTCTATCGATGCCACTGTGGCCTAAAACATGTGTAGTCGTTTTCGCTGTGGAAGCTGGGGCTTCACGGTAAGCTGGGCTTGGTGGGCCCTTGTCTTTAGCAGATTTTTTCGCTTGCCCGCTACAGGTGGTGAAGGACTGAAGGACTGTTTAGCTCCGTCCCGAATCCTGCTCTTATGACACTTCACAGGAAAAACGATTGCACAAACACACCCCTGGCAGATGGAGATGCCGCACTGCGAATTAGTCAGAATGGATACTTTGACGTGAGCAATAAGGTCTACGTTGTTAAGAGGAATGGTGGTTGTAGCAGGTCAGTGAGAAAGAATATAAATATATATAGGCATAAGTATAGCGGTCCCCACTAGCTTAGTACGACTTACATTCGAATCATGAATGACCATGAGTAGTGGAGCATTTTTTCTCCACATGGAATTCGCCACATATGTACAGTCGCGGAAAGAAAAACTTGTGACAAGCTCGAGTCGCCGCTTTTCAGTAACTTTATACAAATTTTGAACTGTAAAGGAGACTTTAGCTAACATCAATTACGCCTAAAAAGGCTACTTTGAAGAAGGGAGTTGTTTGATTAAATTCGTTCAGGGACATAGTTGTGAAGACTACGGCGATGAGCCACTTTGAGGGGAGGGGAAGGGAAGGTGCGGGTGGGGTGAGAGTTGCTAATATAAGAGTCGACGTTTTCATCTTCTTACCATTGGACAAGTCTACTACTAACTAGCTTCCCCCGGAGGCACAAAGATCTCGGATGGCTCGGGAGGGGGCCGACT
This sequence comes from Cooperia oncophora, assembly GCA_036418165.1. NCBI lineage: Eukaryota > Metazoa > Nematoda > Chromadorea > Rhabditida > Trichostrongylidae > Cooperia > Cooperia oncophora. Next base: position 23,578 of record MU912637.1, read on the forward strand.
CGGGATTTGAACCCTAGGTCACATGTATGATAAGTGGCGCCTCTTGCCACTACACTATCTCCGCTTAACCAATATTTTGATTTTGTATTATAACATTATATTCTTAGCTTCTGACCCTAATACTGGTGTTCAAGAAGATTAGAAAGCTTAGAACAGATGAAGAATGCCTTTTCAATGCTTTTTCCAGTTTTTTTCCCCGCGACTGTAAATCTATTAATATAATGTGACCACCAGCACATACCGACGATCTGGACAACTCGAAACCTATTAATAATAAAACTATGGGGAAATGTAAAGGAGTAGCACTAACAAGGGAGGTCGTTCAAAGGCGTGCCCCGCTTTTTCGAAACGGTTTATTGCACTTTGTAGGGCCTTGCCCATGAACCATAAAAGTGGGCTTCGTTTTGGCTGAGCGGCCCCTGGAATGCCAAAAAAGGAGCGAAAAAGAAACCTATGGAAACTGATTGTTTTTGAGCCTCTACGAGCTGTAAACCGCTTGAAACTTTGACCAGTTGCTGAATGGAGGGACCCTATAAAGGTACTATCGGAATCGAAGAGAAAAGTAGTCGGGGTATGGGGTCTTACTTGTGGCACGTAATCAAGCGTGAACGGCTTCATGGAATGGTTTCTTCAACGATCGGAGGAATGTTCAGCAACAACGATCGGATGGCCTAGTGGATAGCGTGAAGGATTCTCAAGCGGACAGTTGGGGTGGGGTTGATGGTTCGACTCCCCTCGGCGTGCGAGTTTTTGCATTTTTTATGTTTTGCTGTTTTCGCGTTCAAATATGTCTGTGCGTTCGATAACTGCCATTTATGGGCACATTTTAAATGGGAACACTCCATGAATCAGTGCTATTCAATTATTACAGGTTTTACATACCATTAAGCAAGACCGTAATTGAAAGTTGACCTTTATAGGTCAGACCATGCCCGAATCACGAATATGGAACTTATTTGTAGCTACGGTGCCATTTATCGCTAATATGGGTG
>MU912637.1:24913-43104 GCA_036418165.1 Cooperia oncophora
AGGATCCGTCACCGATACTGAATGCCGCTTCAAAATTATCTGTAGCAGGAGATCAATCGGTTCCTTACATGGAAGTTTAGCTTAGATGTTGAGTACGCCCCGCATTTTCGCTACCCATTTCAATCTAGCTCCCACGCGATGGAACCCCTATCAAAAGTTAGGGGAATGGATGGACAATGTCCAGTGTTACTATGAATTCCCATCTTTTCTTGTAGTTGATAAATGTTCTTAGGTTGGACGGAAAGCCCTGCGTGCGACACTTTGACCAAATTTTCGGACCAAATTTGTCTTCACTAAAAGACACCTCCAATCTACAAGGTAACCATAGTTGATGACTAGGACTAGTGCCCATCTTTTGCACAGCTTCTCATTTCCATTCTCATAGAACTACGGCAACTATGATAAAAAGAAGAGGTGGACCTCATTTTCGAGTAGACGTCGATTTTCGGAATTTTTGCTTTCTAAAGGATGCGGTAGGGATCAAAGGAGGTGGTAATTAGAGGCTGCTAACTTTGGTAAATAAGCTGGGTACGGTCGCATTCCCTGATCGAGATCCATGATCTTTTGGCGTAGCCTGATCCTTACATGCGCATTGCCGAGTAGTAGAGAAAAATTGAGCCTTTCTGAATCGAATCCCGAGTCGTGACCGCGAACCCCAACGTAACCGCAATCCGTAACACGGAGAAGGTGGTTGTTATCAGACGAGGTGGCATGATAGTGGATTGTGTGAGTGACCTGTGTGAGCCCGTGCTGTGCTACGGCACGCCTGACCTCATAAATAAAATAAATACCAATAAATCACTAAGCCTGTACCCTTCTTTAAAGCCCAGTCTTCGACGGACAACTAACTGGGGCAGAGGCGAGTGAGGTAGTCTACATATTCTATCGTCATCATTGAAGTCAGTCACTCACTGAAAGCCCGAAGCTGGACGACGTGTGAAAACTGCTTGACGTCATCGGCTGAATCCGTAATTCCGCTGACAACGCCACTGACTCATTTTAGTGAAAACGACCTAATGCAAAGAACATGCAGAAGAGTTATTTCTCCTTGGTCAAATGTTGCCCGAACATCAGCAAACTCCACAGAAGAAAACACAGACATGGAACGTGGATTCATCACTGCTGAAGTGAGCTCAAAATTTGCCTCCTTTCAAATTAACAGAGCATTATGAAGTTACAGAACAAACCAATCAAATGTGTGAGCTGGCAATTTCATATATGAGAATGGTCGGTGAGTCACTGACTTATCACGACATGCGGTGGTGATGACATACATACTTGTTCTGACAAGATTACACGCTGAAGGAAATAGGGTGTATACAGCACCCCGAAGATTGTGAAATTAAATGTGTCAGGCCGTGAATGCACACAATTGGGCATACAGTGGGATTAGACCACGAGTTTAGGAAAAACAGATGAGTTCAAGGCACATCATTAGTGGGTTTCACTCCGTACGACCCCCCCCCCTCCTTCTCTTCCAACACAGCAAATACGACCTCCTACCTGTAGCATCCATGAAAACAAGAAAATATCAACTTCGAAAAGAAATTTCTCGATCGATTTTCAGCGCTAAAACGCTTCCTAAAGTCCCACCAATAACACACTGAAATCTTTATCCCATGCACATCTGCTTTTGGCTAAGCAATCTACTTTTCTGTTCGAGAGATCCTGCGAGGGACATGTGCATGATGTACGCAAGGGCTCCAACACTCGTCACCACCACAAGATCTCACAACATGTTCTTCGCAGTGGTGTAACAAGCATAAAGAAAACTCAGCTCAGCAGTCATTCGATATGACATTGTCAGAGGATCCAATCTCAATGAGGCATTCCTTCAACAAGAATAATAAATCAAAAAGATAAAAAAAATATTTTCGATAACCGCAGATTGCGGAGATAGCTAGTAGCAGTTATCAGTTAGTTGGATTCCAGAGAGTTTGCCACCTAATGGTGGTCCCGGTTCGACTGCGCGGATAAGCTGAAGTCAAACGCCCGTGATTCTGTGCTGTGCCGACCTAATTGCCAACTTCGAATTAACTCCAGCTCTCAAGCGCTGATACAAACGGGACTCTGTGGCATGGCGAGCGACATCCTTCCTGAAGACAACGCAGGTGGTAGCTCCCTCGACTACGCTGGAATGGCCCTGGAGGAACTCATAGGGATAGGAAGTAACTCGATCTCTGAGGGACTTTAAACTTTGAAAACTTCCACAAAGTCATGATATACCCATTTGCAGAAACCCCAGAGGACAGTCTCCACTAATCAGGGATGAAAACATTCGAAAATTTTTTGGTCTTTTTCTAGAACAATTCAATCAAAGTGTCGCAGGACTTTCCGTCCAACCTAATAAATTAGCTAGTTGAAATTTCTCAAAACTTTCCTGACACCCTGATATAACATATGAGGGCCTCCCAAGACACTTTTGGTGTAGAGGTAGTTGAGGAGTGACGAAAAAATTCGAACCATTTCGATAGGAAGAGACACTCCCTGAAGATATGAATTTCTCTTAGTTACCATCAATGTTATTCCATTAATCCTTGGTGAAAGAAGACCAGATTATGATTGATTATCCATTGATGCCACAATGTGGAGGAATGACTACTGATCAAAAAAAATTGAGAAAAATGCAAAGAACACCGAAAACATGACTAGTGATTACTTCTCGTTCGCCAACCCAGGAAAAGATCATCGCGGGAAGCGTTTCTCTGACGATGAAGAGCTGAAGGCGGCATATAACGCACATTTCAAGAACAGGGAGGAAAACCATTTTTTAGAGTATTGAAAAGTTGGTTTCTCGAGCAAACAAGTGTATTGAGGTTATGAGCGACTACATTGAAAAACGAATTTTATTAAGAATCTCCTCCTTTTCCTTCATACCTATACCGAGAATACATTGAACACTCCTCCTAAAATTGGGGTATGTCACCAAGATACTCACGTTCCTCGGGGTAGACAAATCTACGGGAGATCTTCGAGCAAGTACGGACTCGAAGAACGACTAGCTCTTAGGAAAGCTGCGCATGCATCCAAAGTTTACCGCGTTTCCGAATGGTAGGCAAATGTGTGGAGTAATCCGAAGCGACAGTCCAACACCAGACTGTTCCAGAATTTATCCTCTGCAGAAAACCTAGGGAACCCTTCTCATTCCTGATGACCATGTAAACCCCACAACCTTGATGTACAATCATACGGCACTCTCAGAACTTAATCGATCGCCTGCAAGGAGTTTGTCGATAAGTGTTCGTGTTCGTACAATAAGCAGCCGAGAATCAGTTAGAATATTCAAAAGAAATGGGAAAGTAGCTGGCTATTTTTGCCAAGGATTAGATATCAGCACTCACCTTGTTTTCGGCAACTTCCTCCCTCAAATGGTCATCAGTGTCCGGTGTGTCCCTGAGAGATCTGTTCTAAGCAGTGCTAACATCCGAAACATTTAATAAAAGGCATGAGAACGGAAAGCAATAAAAAATAGCAATAAATGAACTTTGAGTCATAAAAATGATTTACACTCTGAAATGCACCGCATTTCATACTGATAAGCTGTTGCAGGGACATTTCCGAGAGCGTACCGATGTTTATCAGCACGCAAACTTATCTAAAGCGCTATAGTCTCCCGAGACGTCACGATGGAACACGGAACTGCTTTGGTTGGAGTCTCTTCTGAACTGTTGAGAAGTATTGGAAGTTTATTGTACTGTTGGCCTATGAGTGATGACGTTCCTTCTCATAAGGGAACAGTGAATTTTGTGTTTAAGTGAATTTCCTCAATATAATGTTTTGTTCAATAGGTGAATTTTTTGGGAGCTAGTGTGCTTAGTTTTCTGTTGCTCCTTGACTTTTGTCAATTTTTAATCCGTTGAAATGCAATGTCGGGTCGACATCAACGAAGAGCTTTTGCCACCATCATGTTGCACTTAATCTAAACTCTCAAATTCTAGAAACAGGTCGAAACTTGAGGTGAATGAGTGAATGACCAAGAAACAATGCTCCTTATGGCGGATTAAAGCTATTTCAAACGAATGAGAGATGGAAATTGGAACTCTGTTAGTGTTCATCGCATGGTGCTCCGTCTTGGCGGGACTGCCAGCAGCACCCTTCACCAAGTTTTGAACTTATACCCTCAAGTAACAGGATGTCCACAGGGAAAGCGGAATCATTCAGTGACACTTACCAATTCACCATTCTTTGGCATGTGCTGGGGGGGGGGAACATATCCGGCCGAGTCACGTATCAGTAAAGTTTTCGCAGCCCAGACAAAAGAAGTGGATACGAGTACCAGGGCGGAAGATACCCAAGATGTTCCTCGATAAGCAGGAGCTGGCTCTCGCCCATCACCTTCATGTACACCAAAATATGAAGTCATCTCCAATCGCAGCCTGACTGGAGAAGGCCTATGGAATTCATGTCACCTCCAAACAGCTGCGAAACTTCTTGTATGGAGTCACCCATGGACAGCTACCTGGGACCGGCACTCTTGATCTGGAAGACCTCCAACATCGAGCAGCTCCGACAACGTCGCTACGGTCCAGGATATCATCTTCACCGCAGTCGCCAAGGCGCGGTTGGTGGTATGGACCGGAAGTTCCTGGAATGGAAAGACCGAATATTCTTGCGGGAGACCGACGGACTGTAAGTTGAACGCGGACGGTTACATCGACCAACTCGAGGGTAATATCCTGCCTTCATGTCGTCACCTGTACCGCTTGGAATTTCAAAGACCTCGCTGAGCTCAGGCACCGAATACGCATGGTTCTCTTGATGGCGTTCGTCCAGAAGGGTGTGGCGGAGTATCGTGATAATGAACAATGTGTCGTTGAATATGATGGTGGAAATGTCCAATCGAAATTTAATAAAGTGTCGCTCATATCGGCCTCGAAAGTCAGGGAAGAAAAGTGTCTTTTTTTTCCTCCCATCCCCCTGTACATCGATGAGCAACCTGATTCAGTAGGCTCGCGATAGGCCCCAATAGGGCATAAAACGCTTGCTTGTATGTGAGAATATTTGAATCGCTTTTATTCTTCATTACCTTCCCGAGAAACTCTTGCCAGCACTGTCATCATCAGCGAGCTTGTGCAACTTGTTTTACGGAGGTCCAATCGAAAAGCTTATCAAACATGTTTATCTTTTATTAGACATCACATAATCACACGATTTATTCGACGAAAACAAAAGCTTTTCATCCACAGACGAGCCAAATTATAGTATAAGTAAAAACTGGTAAAATCTACACTAAACAGTGGAACAGAATCTCCTGCACAAATGGGCCATGTAGCCCATATTTAGCAGGGCAGTAATGTAGCCTTGCTTTTTTTATTCTGTGTGGTATTAGAAGCTCTCCACACTCAGTGGTGTGCCAAAAGAGGGGTTTTTTGCAACAAACGAGGTCAGTTTGGCAGCGTTCAGACTTGAACGCGCGTTGATTGTCGCGCTTGAACCCGCTACAATTACAAGCGCGCTCCAACTGTACCAGACCCCAGCTTCCCTTTATGTTCTTTCTTCCGGTATTCAACCCCTTTTTCACTGTTTCTCATTTCTACCTGATTCTTAGCTCCTCTTTTTCACTTTTACATGAATTCTAATGTAGTTATTGATGTTTTTGACAACGTTTTGAGTTTTTGACGACGAGTTTTTTGAAACGGTATTCAAAATCATTACCCTGCATCAAAAACCACATTAAATTCGATGTCAAAATGAAAAAAGCTAAGAATCCAGGTTGAAATGAGAAACCGTGAAAAAAGGGTTGAATACCGGAAGAAAGAACATAAAGGGAAGCTTGGGTCTATAATTGGAGCGCGCTTGCCATTGTAGCGCGCTCAGGCGCAAAAATCAACGCGTGTTCAAGCGCGACGCTGCCTTACAGGCGAGATGGCTGATGAAATACGGACTACGTTTAGTCATAGCTTGAGTCATCTAAAGAGCAAAGCTGCACGCGTTCCACAATGCTTAACGGCAGCAGATGGTTTACCAAGACATGGTTCGTCTACTTAGTTTTACACTGATCTACACATCCAAACGCTGAGCCTTTTGAGTATCTTTCTTCACAAAACCTTTCCAATGTCCAAATCGAGGGTCACAGTTCTGTCCGCTGAGGTTGACAGGGCGTGTCAAGGGGACGGGTTTCGCGCGGCGCCGGCCCGCCCGTTTTTTTTTCTTTCTTGTCTTGCAGCAACGACAAGACTCTATCATATCATTCGTATCTGTCGTTTTCCACCTGTTGTTGTTGCTTACCCACTTCCACAACTGGTGGAGAACGGGCTGTCGGGGCTCCAAACCCAGCCTAAATGTCTCGCAGCTTCTCCCGCAGCGAACAACACTGTGTAGTTTAACACATCCAAGTCGTGACGAGAGTGGCTAAAGAACAATTGTGAGCGGAATAACGTGTGGTACATCTCATATAGGAGGACCTAATGCTGCGTTCGTACTTTGCGGCATCGTACACTAACCTATCGTCCACTAGCGTCCTGAAGGTCTGGGAAGTATAGGCATCGATCTAGCGACTCAGCGCAAGCCTTCGTGCACCAGCGTCCTACCAGCGTCCGGGAAAGGAGGGTATGGCGCGACTGAAGGGTAGCAGACAGCTGGTACCCTCCTATCGCGCCATACTCTCTACCGGCAGTCTGCTATTATCCCATCTGCCCATACTCTCCAGCTGTGTGCTACCTTCCTATCGCGCCATACTCTCTCTCTCGGACGCTAGTACATGCTAGATCGATACCTATACTTCCCATTCTCGCGGGACGGTGGTGGCGCTGGTAGACGCTGGTGCACGCTGGTAGACGCCGCTAGATCGATATTTATATTCAAAAGTGCCGAGACATATAGAGGAATGGCAGAAAAGCAAAGGGGATAGAGCAGCGGGCTACTATACCATTTGGAGGCTAGTACCTTTAGCTATGTATCTGTGAAATTTGGCGAACCTACCCACAGAAGAAGTTCTCGAGAAGCCTGAGTGGTGAAAATCAGCGCCGGATTTTCAAATCAGGCGTCATAAGAGGGAAGTGCGCTGCTCAAATTTGACCTGCGGACCAGTAGTGTGTAATGGTGTTCTCGAAATACAAGGTGGAAGGTTTGGTTCAGGAGCCCGAAGAAGGAAGAAAGGAAAAAAATTTGTTGTCGTGGATGGTCCCATAATGTTCATCCTGCAAAAGAAAAAAGGTGGATGAAGTCAAGCGCTGAAGTGGGTGTACAGGCCTGAACATTGTCGAGTTACCCGCTAGTATGAATCCCTGTTGCAACTGCGTGCGAGTTATGTCCGATAATGAGGATGGTCAAGGAGGGTGTGCGCATGGAGTACCCTTAATTTTCCTGTAGTAGCACAACGCAAGTCCAATTCTATGTGTGCATAGATGTTGTCATATAGAGTCATCCGACTTTCATAACGCACCCCGACCAGATGAAATTGGGTGGTCTTGAACTCGAGCTAAAACTCACATGGATTTAATGTATGAATATGAGAGCCGCCCGGTTCTTAGTGGGCAAATGGATGTCATCAGAGCGATTAGATTCCACACTGGTGGCTTTAGGCGGCTCTATAAGAGAATGTAATCGTCGCTTTTGGTGCATATTCTGTTCTTCGATCTGCGTATTCAATCGAGCTGGTTTTTTTCGACCTTGTGTGGAATCTCGTCAGCAGGTTAGGTGCCATGTGAACAGACACAGATAATGATGTGTAAATGGTGGTGCAGTCCGAACCCCTCCATGCCCTAAAGAGTCTCGGTACGACGCCTTCCCACACTTACTACATCGGTTCCCTTTACAGTTGCTTACCATTGTCCCCCGAATTTTCCGAAACTTTGCTACTTTTTCCCAAAATTCTCCGTACAGGCGCGTGGGTCCGAAACCAAACACTATTTTCAACTATCGGAAATATAGTCCAGAGGAGAGGGGTAAGATAAGGGGGGCGGGTTGATTATAGGAATATGTCAGCAGATGTTCTGTTTTGTGCATCTTTTTCACACGCTTTGTAACTTTTCTCCAAAACGGTTCCGGGGGGGTTGGTGCTATCGAGACAGACGTGTGATAAAGGCTAATCGTCAGTTCGTGTTTCGATAGTACTGCGGTTTAATATGAGAGCTTCAAGAGTATAAAACTGACAAGCAATTATCATCTTTTAAGCACAGTTAACTACTATTTTGTAATCTGTTTTATGGGTAATCTAGGGAACATGCGCTTTTCCGGCGTGTGGTGGATGATGAATTCTGTCAAGCCGTTCCGGGGGCTGAAATTATTGCAATTGAGTTAGTTTGATTGAAAGACAATATGGCCGTATTCAACCCACCGGGGGACCTCCGTTGAAGCCACCGCAACAATGAGTCTTCAGCGTGAAACCCATGTTCGTGCGGTCAGTTTGGTAATTTACTTGTGTAAGTTAAATATAACCTTCTTTGCTCTCGCGGCAATGGCATTTGTGAGGACAGAGAGGTTCACAGTGCACGACAAAAAAACTATCAACTTTACAAGTCTGTTATAATACATCATGTATATGTTTGTTAATTAGGCAAGAATTTACTACTAAGATCCTCACTACCATTTTTCAGTATGACTTTAGTTCGACGCAACATCCCTCTTAAAATCTTGGAAATGGGCGCGATCATTGCTGGCGAAAACACTTCCCACGCTTTTAGGCTCCTCCAGCATCATCAGCCATGATTGAGTTTGAGGAGGTTTCTTTCAAGATTATCATATACAGAGACGGCGTGATAATTCTAAGTGTTTGGCGGCTGGATTCTATTGTCAGAAAAATTGATCTTCACCATCACTGGGTTTCTTTGCGCGTTGGCTTTTTTTTGGTGTTTATGATGTTATCGTGTGGAGATCAGCCTCTGTTTGTGTCCGAATTGCTTTTTTTGGATCACCGTCGGAACTCTTTTTTACCTTTCTCTTGGATGTATCGATTCCAGAAGTGCTTTCTATAGTTGCTTCGCTATGTTTCACTTTTCGAGTCCATAATATCAAGTTATTTTTGCGTCTCTCTTGTGTGACTGCTGGTTATCATTGTTCGTCCATATATTGCGTGTAATGTTATAGTTATTTATATTATATATATATGTGACAGAGTGTGTGGTCTTTTGGTTGAGGGTTTGAATTAGCCTCTGTTTTTTTTGATGTCTCTCCTTAATCATATATCCATTTGTAAATTTGTGATGAAAACTGCAGTTTGTTTAATTTACCTGTCCGGTTTGGATTTTCCTTGTTGCTAGCCAGATCGTATTGCGATTTACCTTCTCCTTGCTGAACATCCTTCATTTTTTTCTGTTTATTTGGAAAAATCTGCAAATTTCCCCTATCTCTGTCGTTCTTTTTTTTTTTTTTTTCTTCTTAGTCTTTTCTTCTCCTCGATCTTTACTTTTCGCCTTCTGAGCCTTTCTTTACGTCGATGACATTCTTTTGACTTGATTTCTTTGAGTTATGATTTATATTCAGGTTTCGGCGAAAGAAAGCGTGTTTTGTTTTTGATATAAAGATTATTTTGTTACTTTATTAATTATAATGTAAATCAAACAAGATTAATCCAAAAGATTTTATCTCTATCACTTATAACGTGATTTTATGTTGCAATCGTACGTCTTTTTTTGAAAATACGAGATTATTTCGAAGAATCTCGTGCTCGCTTGCCTTATTCTTTCTAGTAGTAGATTGGTGGCACTTCATGAGCTTGGGAACTTTCTTCGCGTGTTTGTTTAACTTTTTCTTAGTCGTACCATGTGGATGTGTGTCTGTTTTATTCGCCGAGAAAGATGGTATCGGTGGGTGCATGTTCTGGCTGTTATGGCGTCAATGAGTCAGGATTTTGCGATCTTTATCCTCTTATATTTACAAAGTATTTATTTTTCCGACTATTGGTGTATCGAGTTGTAGTCGTGGAAGAAGTTTTTCGACATCGTTTCGCACCTTGACTACGTCAGTAAGACGTGATGCGACAGTATACTCTCTCTCTCAAAAAAAAACAATGGTAGAAATAACAAAATTGAATCAAAGAATGCTCACAATTAAAATTATTTCAATGACAAATACTTGTTTTCGTAAACTTTCTTTAGGAGTTGAAATAATATGCAAATTTTATTTTATTTCTTTGCTATTCGTTTCTTTTTGCCTTAAAAAACAGTGTAAGTTCCGAACAACCCAATAGTTCGACGACACTGCCTCACAGCCAGCTCTAACCCTTCTTTTGCGAATTTTCGGTTGGTAGTGACTTTTCCAAGAGCATAGGCTCTCGCACTCCTCTCGAAAAGTTTTCTATTCCTCCAATCACTTTCAAACGCCTTATGGAGCGATGCACTTGCTCCCCATACAAACCGAAAACCTGAGCGTTTCTGAACCATGGAAACATAACAAAGCACAAAAATAGAGCAATTTTCGAAAATTGGCTTTCTATCGTGCACCCTATTTCATACCTATGTTTGCTTTCTGAAATTGGTTTTCTTTCACATGCACATATATATAAACATAAAAAAAACTGAAAAAGCTTACTGTGCTGAAATGAAGACCAAACAGTTCACTTCGCCATAATCCTTGTACTTGTTGATCTTATCAATCGCTCTAAAATGTCGTGGAATAATGTAAGCACAAGTATATCATATGGGGAGAGAAATTCGTGGATCATTTAAGCTGATGTTAATTCGATTCCTTGATAGACGTCACAATGTACACTGTAACCTTGGGCGAGATTGGTCGTAATTGCACACTTCTTGGCGTGCGTGACATAGGGCTCGAAGAATTGGTAGCTCCCGTAAAAAGAAATACGCTGCTTACATTGAAAAATAATGACACTCTGTTAAAGAAAAAAAGCCTGAAGAAGTTGAGAACTACTAGAAAAGGGCAGAAGTTCATGAGAAGCACCGTCACGCGCGACCCTGAGTTCGCAACTACGACCCTTACGCCGTGGGATACAGACCGTATTTGCCTACAATACACAATAACGGTGATATTAAAATTTTGCATCAATACTATGACTGACGAGGCAAAGGTGATGTAGTGACAAGAGGCGCGCTTACCGCTCGCGCGGTCCCACGGGCTTCGAATCCTTCGACTCCCGCCCAGGCCAACCAAGCCTTCTACCCTCCGGGGACGGTGAATTGGTACCAGATTCGTCTGGGAGGATAACACTGACTTGTACATCGGCTGGCCACCGCAAGTCATTGTATAGGCCACATCGCATTCAATAAGCCACTACGATTCTGAATGGAAGTAGAATGCGTGCCGCATCCCACAAAGGGATTGATCAACGGCGAAGACTTTATCCTTTTATACGGTTGACGTGACAAATTATCAGCTATTTTCTCAACATTGGAACTAAATTAAGATCGTGACAATTGTGGCTAGCTTTGCGGAGCAAAAAAAAAATCATGCGCTACAATAAAGTACCATACTTCAAACTGGAGATTTGGTGATCGCACACGAAGAAGGATTCAGACTCTCTAATCGAACGTTAATCACGAACCTTTCATTTAGACCACAGGTGCTCGCCTCAAACATCAGTTCGTTGTCCGAATGCGCATGATGCTGCATAGCACGCTGAGACATTAAGAAGTCGCCGTTTCTAAAATGCATGCCAAAAGCCAATTGCACCATCTACCAGCTGCAAAACTCCACTTGCGTTTGTCAGCCAACCGTCACCCTGAGTGTATGCAAAACATTAGAGGAAATTGCAAAAGAGGACGATCGAAAAGATTTGCACTCCATAAGGGCCAGCAACTGCTTCCCATCGCGAGGTAATGGCTCACCATTTTTTTAACAGGAAGCGGAGCTGAAAAAACAGAAGAAGAAAAAAGTCCTTGTCGTGCGTTTTTTAGTCATCTGGATGAAGTCCTCTCAGCAGCAACCATCACTTCTCTACTCTCATTCGACGAACTACACCACCGCAAAGTAAGGTCCGGATAGTGCATGCTTATATAGTAGACCACATTCGCGGAACACCCTACCTACTCGCAGGGGACTTCCTTGACCGCACAGGCTGCACTTTCGAAAGTCGATATTCACTGAAGATGAGAGTTGCCTCTGGTATAAGGACAACGTACAACATGCCTTTTGTCTACTCCAAAGGTGGGACAAAGCAGCTAACCAAACCCGAGCCCACAATAAGGGGGATTATGTCTGGTTTTCAAAAATCGGCAATGACGTGCTATTCGGGACATCTCGACTATAGAGCGATGCAGTCATTTATCATTAATAAACATATTACTGGCAGGCGGACGTGATGTAAGTGAATAAGTGGCGCGCTTTACCATTGCGCGGCGCCGGGTTCAAATCCCGGGTCGACACCCGCCCAGGCCAACCAAGCCTTCTACCCTCCGGGGACGGTAAATTGGTACCAGATTCGTCTGGGAGGATAAAACACTGACTTGTACATCGGCTGGCCACCGCAAGTCATTGTATAGGCCACATCGCATTCAATAAGCCACTACGATTCTGAATGGAAGTAGAATGCGTGCCGCATCCCACAGAGGGACTGATCAACGGCGAAGACTTTATCCTCCTATCCTTTACCAGTCGTTGACGCTGTCGGACGCTCGAAACGCTATCGGAGACCCCGGTGAAGGCTAGCGGACGCTGTCGCAAAGTATAACGCAGCTTAAAGACACATGGTACGCTCAAACACATTGAGGGTGTATGAGACTATCAGCCCCCCAGCTGTCGATGTGTCGTGGTCCCCCGCCCAAAACTGCACGGGGTCAGAGTACGGGACCGTGGGAAAGTCGTAATTCCTTGCTACGCCGCCCGTTTTTGCAAACTCACGTTTTTACTAACACCGTCCGCGCGGCGCGGTCGCGTGCAGCTCTCTTGGCTTTTTGCCAAGTCCTGTAATTGCGCTTTGGAATACACGTACATCGCGCTGGCCACCGCAAGTCATTGTATAGGCCACATCGCATTCAATAAGCCACTACGATTCTGAATGGAAGTAGAATGCGTGCCGCATCCCACAATCACCCCATATATATATTTCGCTTCGTCACCCCATATATATAATTCGCTTCGTCTGTTTGTTTGTTTGTTTGTTTGTTTTTGTAAGTTTGTAAGTTTGTCTGTCCGGAAATTCGGTTCGACCTGAAGAACGACTTGGAGAGGTCGGGTCAAGGTGGGGATGGGTAGAGGCATGGGACAAGAAATAAAAAGCACACTTGACCTATGCGTGGGCGGGGCACTTGCTGAAATTTTGGGGTTCCGCAGAGAAATGTTCACTAATTCGCTTCCGGAGCTGCCTGAAGATGGGAAAAAAGTTAATAAGGTTAGTAAGGAGTCGCCAGACTAACTGTGGCAGACACATCCAAAATGGGCGGGGCGTACTCAAGGTGGGCGGTGCTTCTCGCAAAATTCAGTAACCCGGTTCGCGAGAGTGTTTGGAAGTCGCAAAAAACTCAGTGTAGAATGTAAATATCTGGCGAATATAGGGCACGCTCAAAGTGTGTTGAGACCCGCCCACAGTGGGCGGAGCTTGCCCTAAATCGCAGGGTATTCATTTTAAAAGTTTGTAGCTCGGTTCCAGAACACTCCAGACACCGGAAAAAGTGGACTAAGGTCAGCAGAGGGTCGCCGGTGAAGATTGTAGGGCACAAACATTGTGGGCGGCCTGCCTCGAGGGTGGGACGGAACCAGACAAAAAGGTCTGTAGTAACGGTTCCAGAGCACTCCGAAGACCGAAAAAAGTGGATTAAGGTCAGCAGAGGTCGTCGGTGAAGATTGTGGGGCACAAAAATTGTGGGCGGGGTCTGCTCTGAGGTGGGCGGAGTCAGACGAAAAATCTGTAAAATAGTTTCAGAGCACTCCAGACACCGGAAAAAAAGCGGATTAAGGTCAGCAGAGGGTCGCCGGTGAAGATTGTAGGGCACAAACATTGTGGGCGGGGCCTGCTCCGAGGTGGGCGGAGTCAGACGAAGAATCTGTAAAATAGCTCAAGAGTACTTCAGACACCGGAAAAAAGTGGAGTACAGAACAAAAGGCGGATATCAGTTGAGTCTAGAAATATGTGAAAGAAAATACGCGCGGCGAAGCCGCGCCCGCCCGGCGCAGCCGGGCCGTATCAGAAGGAGGCGCGCCGGCGTTAGCCGGCGAGCCGACTGGTAGGATGATCAACGGCGGAGACTTTATCCTTTTATCCTTTTATATTATAGCATCTTATGGTTCCAGAGCACTCCAGGGACCGGAAAAAAGTGGATTAAGGTCAGCAAAGGGTCGCCGATTGAGAAATGTGGGGCACACATGTTGTGGGCGGTGCCAGTCCGAGGTGGGCGGAGACAGACAAAAGTTCTGTAAAACGGTTCCAGAGCACTCCAGGGACCGGAAAAAAGTGGATTAAGGTCAGCAAAGGGTCGCCGGTAAGAAATGTGGGGCACACATGTTGTGGGCGGAGCCTGCCCGAGGTGGGCAGAGACAAAAGTTCTGTAAAACACGGAAGTGGATGGTCAGGAGGGATCACTGTTTGATGCGGCACACAGCCGTTGTAGGCGGAGCGTGCGGCTAGGCGGCGGAGCCAAACGCAGAAATATAGAATGGTTCCATAACAGACTCCAGGCACCGGCAAAGACGAGCAAAAATGTGCAGGAGCTCCGCTATTGAAGCGAGATTTACGCGCCCATTCTGTGCGGAGCTGTGTCGATGTTGTGGGCGGGCGAAGGTCAAAAATTCACGAATTAGTTGCAGAGCAGCATAGGCACCGGGGACAGGTGGATTGAGGTCACAGCGGACGAAGTGGAGGAGACATCTCAAAAATGGGCGGGCTGCTTTCGAGATGGGCAGGCTCTTGCTGAAAAATTTCGTGGTTCGCATCTGAGTGAGCTTGGAGATCAGGAAAAACTTTTGGTGAAGAGAAACATATGGCGAGAGTTCAGCATGTCTGTGGTGTGTTGAGACCCGCCCACAGTGGGTGGAGCGTGTTCTCAAGCACGGGGTCCCTACTTTCACTGCGTTTTAGTGCATAGGCCGCCACACTTTTGAACACCTGTTGTCACACGTACATTTGATACCAGTCGACGCTGGCGCGACGTCTTTTCTAATAGAGGCCAGGCTTTGCCGGTTTCGCTTACTTCGTAGCGCCCACCTCTGCGATTTGAATGCTCTACTAAAACCCGGTTTCTCTCATCTGCGCATGTATCAACGTTGCTCACCACCATTTCAGAGACGGTAATAGTGTCGAAAATAGTAGGTATGATGTTATTGCTCAAGGAGCGTTGACTATGTGTACAGGTGAAATAAAAGCCGGATAATTGTTGAGTATCCAGTGTAGAAGGAGGTAAGCGCGGCGAAGCCGCGCCCGCCCGGCGAAGCCGGGCCGTATCACGGAAGGAGGCGCGCAGCCGGCGAGCCGACTGGTCAGTAATAACGAGATTGCACCACTCCCTAGCCTCAGTATGTACCAAATCATCAGTCATGTATGGCCGCGTTGTTGCAAGTTTGGCTATTGTGTGCACACTGAAACCAAGCAGATGTGATTTTGTTCGAGTTTCCTGCCGAAAATTCAAGCACTACAAAAATTGAGAATTGAGCTGATCAGAACAAATGCTACTAGATCGTGCCATAGTTCCTGGCCGATTATTGTTCAATTCAATTCTTCTCGCTCAAAACCGTGGTTATCGTCGAATTCGTGTGATGAGTTGGATGATATTCCGGACCTTCAAGACGGAGTTCTTAGAGACACATAGTACGCTCACACACATTGGGGTGTAAAGACTATCAGCCCCCCCGCTGTCCGATGATCCGTGGTCCCCTACACCCCAAACCGCCAGGAATGGAGACACAGGACCGTGAAACACGCTAGTTCCTCCATGCTCCGCCTTACACCTTTTGCGGCGCAGATTCCCGTCCTTCATAACATCCGTTGCAAGCGCGCGTGTCGCGTGCGGCTCCTTGGCACTTTGCCAAGTCCTTTGAATTGCGCTTTTTCAAATACAAGCAAAACGCAATTTTCTCGATGTGAATAGATTAGGTGTTTGCGTCACTGCCTCTAAAAAATCCATGTACAAGAGGAATGAAGTGACACAGGCTAGAAATTGAAGCACACGATGTAAACTGTAAATAAAACAAAATGGAAAAAAAAAAAAAAATCAAGAAGCATACTTAGTTGTAAATCGCCTAGTAAAGTTTCTCACGATCCCGGCGGAATCCGGCGCCAATAGCCAGAATATATTAGAATAAGACAAGTGGGACGCCGTCGGATTGTTCTTTATCTCTATGTTTTCCTGGAATGCGCGGGCCTTCTGATAGGATTCTGCGCGGATGCAGCCGAGTTGCTACTTGATTTCGTGGCTGCCTTATCATCATCTTCACTTTCTTATTTGTAGCACCTCAATGTTATCCGCAATCAGAACTTGCCGTTTTAATCTATTTGAGAGGCGATTAAAGCGAACTTGGCAAAGTCAAGGAGCGCCATCACGCGACCACGCGCGCGTTGAACGGGATGTTATGAAGGTGTTAGAAAATCTTGCGCCGCAAAAGGTGAAGGCGGAGACATGGAGGAACTAGCGTGCTTTCACCGGTTCCTAATCTCCAATTGCTGGCGCATATTTTAGGGCGGGGGACCCCCGTTACACACATGACAGCTGGGGGCTGGTAGCTCGTCACCTACACCCTCAACTTAGTTGAACGTACCATGTGTCTATTGAATCATGAAATCGTGGCACGTCTATCAGCTGAAAGGGTAATCGTAGGGGGGACGGTCGGATGAAGAGCTGAGGCACTACGTGAGAAAACTGGAGAACTGCGCTTATTTCGAAAGCTGTAGCTTTATTACGTTCAAGATGAGTGGCCGAAGTGCACTATAGAAGGTTCCTATCCAAGGTAACTGGACACCGAGGCTAGAGTGGGGTTCCTTAGCTCGTTCCGCTTCTGAAAAAATTGTTGAACCATTCCCTCACAGGCATGTTGGAAGCAGAATGCTGGCTGATTTCTAGTCTGTGCGGTAGGAAGTGTTTAGGTTTAAAGCTAGGCTAGTTCGCGATCGCAAACTGCGGGATACAGAACTCAAATAGGCACAAAAAAGTGCTAAGTATCTGATTAGCGGAGAAAAGCAGCAGTAAAAGCAGTCCGAAATGTTATAGAGAAAGATAACATAGTGGCTACTAGCTAGCTGAGCTAGCTAGCTAGCAGCCGGTGAGGGTCGGCATGGGCCTATGGGTGTCCATGGGCCTAATAAGCCAGCTTCTAGCGGACCTCTTGCCGTTTTTCACATTTTCTGAAAAGCACGACAGCGACCTCAAATAGACCCCGTCTTCCGGATCGGTCAGAGCACATTGCAGCAGGGATACCTAGCCTTATTTGCTTTTCGCGGAAATGTGCCTCTGATATCTACAGTGCGTGTAGGAAGTTGGTTTCAAGTTAAAGACAGCCCCCGCGCTCAAGTAGTACATGGTCGTCCTTCCTTGTGCAAGTAGTACAGCCCCCAAGCTAGAGACTGTCCCACTCTATCGCGAGCGAACAGCGAGCTACAGCCGCTGAAAGTTCCAGTTCTAAGGCAGCGTTCAGACTTCGCGATCGCGCCGCTAGTGGTAGTGACCGGTTGTAGAGCGACTGATTCTTTCATCCTCTCATACTTTACCACACTTTAGAAAAGGAGAATCACATAACAAAAATCTTCCGAATTCCGTATCCCTATGTTAGAACAAATCACTGTTTTTTCAATAGTACTTTGATATCCTTTTTGAACTTCCTTCTGAGGAAGCTTTCACCAGAGTAGAGAATTCTCCGGTTGTTCCTTGTTTTGAACTTCTGTTACCTAAATCTTTTGCCATTTCTCCGATCATTCACCCCTTTTAGTTTGTTTGATGATCACGTCGTTTCGAGATGTATTTTCTAAAAGCAATTTTCATGAAAATGACCACTGGTTTATGTAAAATGGCGACCTATCTATCGTTTTCAGAGGAGTTCATCAATTTATTTTTTTTGTACTGCGCTTTGTGTTGACTGCCCCTCTCTCCCACCTCAACGGTCAATTACGGCACCCCCCTCCCCCTCCAAATGAGGAATCATCAACGATGATATGCCCTGACGCTGAGCAGTAGGAAGTGTTCATACAGCTGTTCGGCACCATGATCAAATTTATGGTTTTTCACTGTCAGTTCAATTCAAAGCAACAGAGAATTGTATGAGAAATACAATGTCAATTCCAACTAACTAAAAATTACGGCCTAGAGGTGCACAACTCTACTGAAGAATAGGGGGAGGGAGCATTCAGAGAATGTTCGTGCAAAACTGGGATTGAC
>MU912638.1:0-17042 GCA_036418165.1 Cooperia oncophora
AGAAGGGAATACAGCAATAACTACCGCGTTCTCGAAAGTCGAAAAGCAGTTAGGGGATTACGCAGCTATGCCTGATAAAATGGAGCAAAAACCCGAAAAGGAAGTAGAAGAGTATGAAGAGTACGCTAGTAAAGCCGAGTCAGCGCTATCAAAGGCATTTGACCCTAATATTCTGTTAGAAGCTCGACTGCGTTCTTTGATGACTCAGGCATCGTCATTCCAATCAATAACGGAACCCGTTGGTGCGCAACCACCCACCACCCAGCTGCAACCCAAACAGTTGGAACTTCCACCACTTCCCATACCTACCTTCGGGGGGAATCGATGGGAATGGAAGAACTTTTGGGAATTGTTCAACAACAACATACACTCCCAAAATCTTCCAGAATTGGTCAAATATAATTATCTATTGAATGCGTTGCGAGGGCCGGCGGAGGAAGCAGTAAAAAGGTTCCAAGTAACCAAGGGGAACTACCAGAAGGCAGTGCAATTTCTTCTTGAAAAGTACAATAATAAGGAGCTACTGATCAACCAGTTGATTGAAAGGTTGGACAAAAGTAGCCTGCGAAGCCCGTCTATTAAGGACCAACGCGCGCTCCTTGAGGAAGTCCAGATCCCAGCTAACTGCCAAGGGTGAGAACGCCAATAGTTCCTGGATAATCAAGAAAATCCTGGCCAAATTTCCCACGAGCGTTATGCGTAAGGTTATTACCAGGAGGCAAGGGACGGCTTCAGAGACGTCGTTCACTATGGATGAACTAATCCAATATTTGGACGAGCTCCTATCAACTGAGGAGATGTGCACTGCATACATTGGAGAGCAATCCAGCAACCAGCGTACATCTCGCGACGTAACAAGAACGAAGAATTCGATAGTTCGTAGATGCATGTATTGCCAGGCAGGACATTCTTCTTTCGCGTGTACGGCATACGCAATCCCCTCAAGCTTGCTCCGCCTATTTGAGGCAAAAGCTATTATGCCTCATATGCGCATCATCCGAGCATAAGACCTCCGAATGCAGAGGACATCCCTGCTTCAAGTGCAAGGGTCTTCATCACACTTCGTGTTGTTTCAAACAACACCAAGATCATAAGGCGGATACAGGGGCCAAGAAAACCGAACCCCCAGCGAAGATTGCGGAGAAGATCATGAAGAACAAGTAAGAAAACTGCGTCTGTCAACAAAGTTGTTGACAAAAAGGACACCGATAGTGACCAGGCAAGAGAGCAGCTCACGGTCCTTGATGCCAGAGGCACCTCTAGAGCCTTTTTACCGACTGTAGAGATCACCGTGCTCCATCCACGTACAAAAATGCTCAAGAAAATCGATGTTTTATTCGATAGTGGAGCAGAACTCTTGCTCATTGACAGCTCTCTTGCGGAAGAACTGGACCTTCCAGTCATCAAAAATGAGCAGATAAGAATCCATACATTTGGATCGAAGGATACACGGGAAACGTCCTGCAATCCTGTCAAGATGGAGATGTGGGATGCAGACGGTGATGTACATTCGTTGTTCTTGTATACATACGATGTCCTCACCTCGACCTTCGCTTCTCCACAGGTACCGGAGTCCGACATGGAAGCGATTCGTGCTTTCAATATCCGATACTTCCACAATAGGAGGCAGCACATTAAGCAGGCAATCCTGCTTGGATGCGACCAGATGTGGTCCTTTATGCGGACGGATACTACTGCGATATCTCTTCCATCTGGACTAATGCTCCTCCCAACAAAATTGGGGTATGTCGCTTCGGGAAGAGCTTATACAAAAAAAAGCGCGGACCATCGGCAGATACTTTCGGTTGTAGAGCATGCGAACGATAAAGCAGCACACCCCCAAAAGGAGATTGCAACTCCACGAGGATGAAATTAAGAGGTGGGACAACTATTGGTCTATGGACATCCAAGTGAACACTGTTGTCTCCTCTAACGAAGCCATATCTGAGCAAGAGCAGGAACTGTGGAAAAAGTATTGGGCAATGGATGCCGCTGGAACAGAAGAGTTCATGGGTCCACAGAAGGACACTCGCGAAGCAATAGATAGGATAGTCTGGAATCGGTTCAACGAATCAATAGAGCAGCGCGACGATGGATATTATGTCCGTTTACCATGGAAGGAGAACCATCCCCCTTTACCGGACAACTATGCTTTAGCATACAAAAGGCTGGTCAACGTATGGGCATCATTGAAGCATAACCGAAACCTTCTCGACAATACCATAAGGTTTTCCAAGACCAACTGCAGAAAGGTATATTAGAACCCGTGGAGAACAATGCAACAATATCTGGAGGTCCGATTCACTATATGCCTCACCAACCAGTACTCACGCCGCATAAGACGACGACGAAACTTCGGATCGTCTTTGACGCCTCGGCACATTACAAGGAGTGCTCTTCACTCAATGATGTTCTGTATAGAGGACCAGTAATACTACCTTCCCTGTATGGTCTCCTTCTTAGATTCGGATCGGGACAATAGCCCTGATATCAGACGTTGAGAAAGCCTTCTTGCAAATCCGTTTGCATGAGGCAGATCGGGATGCAACGCGATGTCTGTGGCTTCGGAACTACGAAAAACCACCCGATAAAGAAAATATAGAGATCCTTCGCTTTCAGGTTACGTTTGGGATAAAATCCTCCCCCTTCCTCTTAGCTGGGCGGTATCACCTCGAGAAGTATATAGACGAACCAGTGGCTCAGGAAATAAAGGACAATATCTATGTCGACAATTTGATAGCCACATCAGGCACGTACCAAGAAGCCGTTGAGATTTACAAGAAATCGAAACAGATCTTCAACGAGCTTGTACGAACCTGCGTGAATTTGCATCAAACGATAGTGAGGTGATGAAAGCAATACAAGAGAACGATAGAATGGGTGGGGATTCGCCAAAGGTACAAGGAATCCAATGGGATCCTCCAACAGACACGTTTCAGGCGTCGTGCTCTATACCTGATAATCCTACTATCACTAAACGGACCATAACAAGTGCAATAGCGACAGTCTACGATCCTCTCGGTTGGTTCGTCCCTCTGCTCCACAAGGCCCGAATCTTCCTGCAACACCTGTGGAAGGAGCAATATGGTTGGGACAGCAAGTTACCAGAGGACAAAGCGGCAGTCTGGGAAAACATACGGAGTCACGTTCATGGATTCAGAAAGACTGTGCCCCGATTCATCGCTCCGAAAATGAGCAAGGGGATACTAGTCACTTTCGCTGACGCCAGTACTAGCGGAATGACAGCCTGTACATATCTCCACCAACCGCTAACGATGTCCTCAACATTGATGGCAAAATCGAAGTTACCTCCTCTGCATGGACAAGGGACAATACCGAAACTTGAACTGAACGCGCTCACGCTAGCAATGCGTCTCACTTCCTCGGTGCTCACACAGTTACAAAAATCCCTCATAATCGAGGCGATTTATGTTTTTTTCTGACTCAGAAATAGTCCCGAGTTGGATTAAAGTTCCACCACGAGAAACAGGGATTTTCGTTCTGAACCGCTTGGGCGAAGTGCGAAAGATAGCAGAACATAGCAATAACCAGCACCTCTTCGTGAGATTCGGGTATGTTGCATCCGAAGACAACCCAGCGGATTGCGGTACACGAGGATTATCGGCGGATGAGCTTCTTAACCACTTCTGGTGGGAAGGACCTGCGTTCCTGCAGATGGACCTAAGCGAGTGGCCTGCAAAGGATAAAATGTTCGATGCTCCACGAGATGAAGAAGGAGAAGACATCAATAGCTTGCACACGACAAAAAGTCATCAAATATTCTCCACGACAGGTTCGGTGTCGACCTATGAGAAATCGGAACTAATCCAGCGAGGGCATGTACGAACGTTCACCAAGGCGAAACGGATACTAGCGTACACCTTGCGGTTTATCATGATCGTCGTTTCCAGAGTCAATAAGCATGCTACCAACAAGATAACCCTTTCCATTGTAGCAGACTCCGATATTTCTGAAAGCCCAGGGGTCCTCACTGGGAAAGAGATTGCGATTGCAGGTAAAATTCTCATTAAACATCATCAACGGACGTCAGTTACAAGCGATATCAAAAGGAAGTTGCAGTACCTTAATATTCGGCATGATGAAGAGGGTATCTTGAGATGCTATGGGCGCCTTGGCAGAGCCCACATACCCAGTGGGGCTAAATTTCCCATACTGGTCCTACAAAAAATCCTTGTTAGACCTAATCATCACTGACGTGCACAATAACTATCACCCAGGTACCAATCACACGATGGCACTGATACGACAGCAATAATTGGATTCCCCAGCTCCGCTCTCAGGTATTACGACTAGTGCGGAGATGTCTGCAATGTCAAAAATTCAATAAATTACCATTATCAATACCCTCCTCAAGATCATCTCCCGACGGAACGAGTCGTGCGATCTCACCCTTTCAGTCATGTAGGGTTGGATTACTTTGGTCCTCTATCAATAAAACGTCCTGATGGGGAGCAAGGGAAATGTTCTGGGTCAATCATCACCTGTATGGCCACCCGGTTGTTACATCTTGACGTTGTCTCAGATCTCTCCACTGGGGCGTTCCTGCACATGCTACGTCGGTTCTTTGCCAGACGGGGGATCCCCAAGACAATAGTTAGCGACAATGCCCCGACGTTTTTACTGGGTGAAGCAATACTGAGGGACAATATTCAATCGGCGCTGAATGACCCGACGATAGCAAAAGAGTTGAGTAATAGAGAGATTCAATGGAAACACATAACGCCGTACGCTCCTTGGCAAGGAGGGTTTTACGAGAGGCTTATCAAATCCGTCAAATACTCTCTTCACAAGACTCTGGGAGGCTCAGTAGCAACGCTTGAAGAACTCTCAACTATCACAGTGGAACTTGAATCAATACTCAATACTCGTCCACTTACCTATGTCGGCAACGATATTGACGCAACCCAAATATTGCGTCCAATAGACTTTCTTCAAAAGGATATAGGTGTTCACTTCCCCTTTTTGAACGAAGGAGATGAAAATAACGACCCGCTGTATCTTCCGTCTGCAGAAGTACTTTCAATACAGACCAAAAACCAAGTCATCGCAGCTCTCGAAACGTCTTGCAAACTCACGGAAAGATTTTGGCAGCTTTGGCACACTGAATATCTCACAAGCTTGCGAGAAGAAGTACTCTTCCGCACTAGGGATTAAGAAAGGCTGCAACGAAATTCCCCGAGAAGGACATGTCATACGTCTGCGACGCAGTAATGCCTCGTCATACATGGAAGATGGGAATTATCGAGAAGACTGTAATGAACAGCAAAGGGACAATACGAGAAGCAATGGTTCGGCTACCAAATCGACGTTTGATTCGCCGCCCTATGAATCTCTTAGTCCCCCTGGAGTTAGAGGAACACCCTCTTATAGAAGAGCACTCACCAGAAGTGAAGGAGGCCAGCACCGAGATGAAAACCGATTCTGCAGAGGCCCGGATTACTAGGTATAATCTTCGGCGACGTAAGAAAATTGACTACAATGAAGAAGATCATACCGAAGGTTGCAGATCATCAGTCTCGGGTATGGCTTTCTTCATTGCAGTCATACAGGTTTTGATGTTCACACTACTGATCAGTCCCCAACGAGCAGTTCCGATGGGAACACCTGACAAGCCCTCGGAGCGAGCCATCAGGTGCACAGAAAAGGGGGTTGTCCTGTACTTACCAGAACGTTTCTCGTATGAAATTTGTGGTGACCATCATTGTATTGAAATAAAAGACCCGCGAGTGAACGAAACGGTAGCCTTCCCACCGGAGGTATTGCTGCATGACTACAAAGCGCAGTGGAAGTTGGCTCCCTCATTCTATAGAAACTATTGAGAGTCTCTGCCCAGCGGCACCATTTTGTCCATCAATAGATTGCACGTTTTGCAGTGTTAATATCTTCAACCCTGAGTGCTGGCCAATAAGCGCGATACTGGCGACAGCTGCTGCTTTGTAGCGACAGGATGTTATGTATTTCTGTACATACCAATTACAGTGAGATTCTCCATGTGATTCCTTGCCGGTACCATCTGGTTAGCGACAAAGGCCCTGGGAACACAGGCAATACGACTGGTATTTCGTCGTAAAGGAAGGGGGTCGCACGTCGACGACATCTCGCAGAAATCTTAGCAATATTATCAGCTCTAAACCCGTGCTGCCAGGATGTCAGTTAGTGGATGTCTTCACTCATCACTCGACGACCTGTACGAGAGACGGTACACGTTCCTGCAAGATCCAAGTGTCGGAAGTTTTCAAGATCAAAAGCTTCAAGAAAGAGGCTTGCCTCAGACTGTCAAGCAATAACACTACACTACATGAAATCCGGTTACGATGGAATTCGCTAAAACTGCAGTGCGAGCCTGAAACGGACTACTTTACAAGGGACGCGATTCATAGAGTAGTGTCCAGTAAAAGATGCGCGCATCGAGGCTCGTGCGTAGGTGAAAAATGTGGAGCGATCAAAAGATCTAGTCTTTTACCTGAACTGGAAAAAGGAATCACCTTCCAGGCAATACGGCATGCATGGAATCATGCGATTGGCTGGGATGCGATTGCCTTGCGCCAAGCTCCGGATGTCTGTTCTACAGAATTTATATGGAGCCCATCAACAGCGAAGTGTTCGAAGTCTTCCATTGTAACAGATGGATTGAATCAGCAGAGGTAAAACTGACGCATTTTCAAAGGGCTAACCGTGGATTCTCAACAAAAATGGCCCAACTAGTGCCCAATGTCCCCACAGTGTAGAAATCGTTCAGCTTCACACTCACTTCCCTGGGGATTCCCCCTCTGCAACGTTTACAATCTCAATTCATTTCCAACTCAGTACGCACGGCAATATGGAAAAACAATATTCGGCCATTACAGTGCCCTACAAATATAGACGCACAAAACCTGAACTGCTCCGTTTTAGACGATTGCGTGTGTCATCCGGCTGAAACAAAGGTAACATGTAACTGCGAAAACTTCCCTTTAACTAAATGGATAACCAACGTAAGAAATCAGTTGCCCCTCACCTTTCCTTCGCTTTTGTTTCACAAGCACGCAAGAGCAAGAGTAGAAGCTCAGGTGACTGACATGGTGACCGCGGAAATCATCATGCACTTTTCAGGGCATGCTGAGTCGGAGATTCTAGTGGACGAAGCATTTTGCAAAGCGGAGGCTACCGACCTGATAGGATGCTATAACTGCGCCCAAGGAGCCCTTACCCAAGTCAACTTGTCACTCCTCCAGGAACAATGTCGATACGGAAGTCGTATGTGAAAAAAACAAATAGGATTCACAATCCCATGCAATACTACCGGAGTCACGTCAACATTGCGCTTCAGTTCCACGAAGGCACAAGCGGTATTCAACTGCTCGATATACTGCGGTAAGATCGCAACTAGCTTTGAAATAGCCGGAATTCTGAAATTTACGGCTTCCGCCACGGGGATCATTGCACAATGGGTTGCAGGAGATGCGTCATCCAGTTCTGATTTCGGATTCCCCGACCTTTTTCATATAGCTACAGTATGCCTCCATTGGTATAAGACCCTAATAATGGGAGTAGTGGGGGTACTTATCGGAATAGCAGTCACTTATCTATTCCTGACCACCTTCGGCTTTCGTTTACTGGTATGGATAATACTGCTCCTACCCAGACTGACCGTAGCTGTACTCAAGTGTCTTATAATAATCCTCAGAAAGTCATCGAAAACATGCTTGAAAATTCGAACTACGCATAATAAGCAGCTTTAAAAACGGTAAAGCAGCCAATAACCGTAGAACTAGTTGAATAATTCAATAGTCATACGATACTTAATTTTCTTTTCTCTTTTTTTGATTTCCACTATTTCAGAAACACCATCCACGTCATGGAAGAAGGAAACTCGTACTTCAATGATTTCCACTTTCTTGCCACCCTCCACAAGAACAGAACGACAGCAGAAGATATTGAAAGCCATTGAAACATTCACAGCAGGGGAACTGGTTGTGGCTACTTCACGCATGTGGAAAACGGCCACATACGCTAAAGAGAAGCTCCTGAGCCTGGCGCAGAGATTCATGCTATTTGACTCGATATATCAAATGATGGCCAATGACGGAAGGATCCCGGCAAGAAGAAGAACTACTTGGGTTCAGAACAAAGAGCACGATACGAAAACATGGGCTACACGAGTTCACCAGCATCTGGAACGCTTGGACCGCAATATCTCCGACATCGAAGATGAAATGTCACGAGCAGAAAAGCAGGTCTACGAGGAAAAAAATTCAAAATAAAGAGCCATTCATATCAGTATTCAATAAGACTGTTGCTTCATTAGAGGTAAAGCTTGATGGAATAGCCTCAAAATAGTGAGTCGTAACAACGAGGAAACGAGCCAACACTCACCGACAAAAAGAAAGTTAGACGACATAGAGGAGGGACCGAGCACGAGCAAGGTCCATATCTTGTCTGACGACGAGTATATGAAGAGATTGATTGAAGAAAACAAGGACGATAATGATGATGACCCGCCGGAGGCTGCTGAACGCAGAAGCCTTCATGAGAGCGAAGAGCAAGAACGAAATAGGCGTGAGCAAGCCCAATACGAGGAAGAGCAATTTCGCAGAGGACAACAAGAAGAGGAACGTCAACAGTATATCAAGGACCTCGAGAAGAGAACTCGAAGGGCTCTACAGAGGCCGCCTTTCTTCTACCCCAGAGAAAAATTGGAGAGGTACCCGAGGGGCCAGTGCGCGTTAACTGCGCGTTCTGCGGGAGAGTTGGGCACCACTTTTCGGATTCTTGTACAACAATAACTGATGGACAGGAGCGCTATGACTTCATTGTGCGAGAAGACCATTGTCGATTATGTCTTAAGAAAGGTCACCGAACCAGAGATTGTTAGGCAAAGGACAAAGGCTGCTGGTATTGTGGAATCGTGCAGGACACAGCTCTGACATTCCTAATCAGCAGACAGGCTCATCACAGAGCCATATGTACAATTCCGGATGCAAAAGACCGCATAACTGAAAGGATCAGAATGGTAAGAGAGCAGATCCGTGACGCCATGTATCGATGATCTGCCGCCCGGAGTGTAGCGAAACTCGCTACTTTTTGTAAATATGGTCAGAAGGTTTACTATTCATTTCTTAGCTGTATCGATTACTTTCAGGGAGATTTCTCATCACTAGGCTGAGCTGTAGAAACATTTGTAACATTTTACAGATGTTTTCCTGAGATGTAGAAACATTTTACAGATATGTTTTCATTCGGAAGCGAGATCGACGAGATGCTGCAGTATAAAGAGCGTCACGCCGAGCTGCGCTGGTTCCGTCCACCATCTTCTCTTCCCTATCGACTGCACCGCTGTATTCTGTAGGACATCCCATCGTTCCTATTACTTGTTCGTATTACTATATATTCAATAAATATTTAGTGTCCTTTTGTAGAATCCGATAATCCGCATCAATAATCTCTCGGATATACAATATTCCAATAATAACTATCGATCAATATTCAATATCTACGATCAATATCGGTGGCTCGATACATCAATAAGGTACGGTTAGTATTATAGCCAGACTTTGCTTACCATTCAATAACTTTCGGGTCTGGTGTATTCTCATCTTTTATCTATCAATCATATATCCAATACCGCGTGGCCAGCCAAGAGCTGAGAAGGCGAGCGTAGTTTCAACACAGCTCCCGTATCGCGTGCTGGCGTACAATACAGTAGCGCATGAGACAACGGGAGAGTCTCCCTTTTACTTGCTGCACGGATTTGATCCTTACATTCCGTGGAACGCAGTGCCGCGTGAAGAACCTAGCAAGTATGTCGTGGATCTGGAGAGCTACGCGCAGGAAGTAACAGCAGCCACGAAACTAGCTCGTGAGTATGCACGCGAGGAGTCTGATAAGATGCGGCAGAGGATGAAAGTCGCATATGATCGAAACAGACAGGTATGCTTGAAGACACCGAAGGTCGGTGACCGAGTGTACATGAAGGCCCCTAGGGAGAAGCAGGCCTCCCGTCACCCAAAGCTTGTAAACCCGTGGGATGGGCCTTATCGCGTGATTGAAACGAGTGAGAACAGCGCCCTCATAACCTGGATAGAAGGGGTTCGAGACCCGGTTAGGGTACCTTTTGACATGCTGGTAAAGTTACCAGCGGGAATGTCAGGTGAACCCCTCAGGACAACCACAACACGGGGGAAGAGAGTGAGACCCAGAAAAAAAGCTGACGTCGGGCTAGGAGGATTAGTCCCGCGGAGAAAGAGAGACAGGAAAGGTAAGTTCGGGGGAAAACGCCACTAAGTCGTCGAAGGAGTCGCGGGCATAGAGTCGGGACGACTCTTTGTTGTGGCGGGGCATGTCACGTTGTTGTAGTCTTTTAAACACCAGTCTGGCTGACGCGCATTACTGCGCGCACGGTTAAACCTATGGTACTGATAGCTGACAGGATTTCTGTGCTGAGCATTAACACAGCGTAATTCCCATGTTTCGAAAACGGCCCATTTCGTCATGTTTCTCTCTTTTAATGAGCATTTGCCGATGTTTGGTGCTTATCATATTTCTAAAAGCACCATTCGTTCCATTCGTTCAAAATAGGACAGCATAGAAAATATCGAAATCATGATGGTTATTATCATTCCCTAACAACTCCAGACATCCTCTTTCCGGTGGAACTTGAGCGTTTAGCGGTGGGGTGGAAGCGAATCCGACCGCTAAACTGAGGGATTTTGCCAAGGGATAGAAACATCTTGACTCACTAAGCCTTCGTCTTGATTGTTTGGCCACGGTGATGTGAGCATATACTGACTCCCAAAAGCCCTTGACACTGTCAGAATTTATCTCCCACCTTTAATGTTCCCTGAGCACCTTTGACTTACTTGCTAGAGAAGTTCCCCAGTGTGGCTACAACTCCGCTGTGCATTTCCGGGGCTATCTTATCAGCTGTCATCACTTCGTGCCACCCACCAATAATGTTCCCATCCTGCCACCTATCTTACTGCTTGGAACCAACGTCCCATCGTCGCTGTGACCGGTGCTACGAATTTGGCGACCCTTCCCTTCTTGGCTCCTGTTGTTATCTTATCAGCTGTTATCACGTCCTGCCACCCACCGATAATGTTCCCATCCTGTCTTCTATATCACTTCTTGGAACCAAAGTCCTACCGTCGCTGTGAAGCACGTTATGGACTTTGTGCCCCTCCCCTTCTAAACCCCCTGTGCTATCTTATCAGCTCTTATCAGTTCCTGCCACCCACCGAAAATGTTCCCATCCTGCCCCCTATCTCTCTACTTGGATCCAACGTCCCGTCGTTGCTGTGGCCGGCGCTATGAATTTAGTGGCCCTTCCCTTCTAAGGCTCCTTATGTTATCTTATCAGCCGTTATCACTTCCTGCCACCCGCCAATGATGTTCCCATCTTGCCCATAATCCTACTTCTTGGAACCAAAGTCCTAGCGTCGCTGTGACGCGCGTTATGGAGATGGTGATCCTTCCCTTCTAAGGCTCCTCATGTTATCTTATCAACTGCTATCGCTTCCTGCCACCCACCAATAATGTTCCTGCCCGACCTCCTACATCATTATCAGTTTGAGCGCATTATCGCTGTTTTGAAGGAAGTTATGAATTTCCGGTCAAACACACACACATACACACACACACACACACACCAACAGACAAACTTAGCGGATTATATATAGTAGGATCACTGTTTTGAAGGAAGTTATGAATTTCCGGTCAAACACACACACACACACACACACACACACACACACACACACACACCAACAGACAAACTTAGCGGATTATATATAGTAGGATTTTAGTTATGTTCTTCCGTTCGTTCGTTATTCACTCCTTATCATTCTTAGTTCCTAGGGACGTGAGCCGAATCAATCGATATGCGACGCGGACGCTCGGCCAATCGACGCCTAGTTTCCCGCCAAGTGTGACGTCAGCACTTTGAACGGACCAATAGCGAGCACTTCCGGTTCCGCCCCTTCGAGCCACGTATATAAGGGCCGACTATTGTGAAGAAGCGTGAGCTCGAGAGTGGTGTCCTCGGACACTACTCGGGTTCAAATAAACAGTTGCATCAATCAGTTGTCGGTTCCCCTTCAACCTCGGTTCCCCTTCAACCCACGGGGCCGAGGTGGCACCCGTGACTAAACCTCTTTTCGAGCATGGACAACCGCATTTTCCAACTTATTCGGAGAAATGGAGCTCCAATAGATTACTAAATTAACAATTCATTCGTTTTGTTGTACACTTGTTGTTGGATGATAGATTTGTTTGGTGGAACTATCATTTTGTGGAATTGTCAGAGTACCAATTTTCAAAAAATGAACAAAAAAAACTTGGGCTTCCAAGTAGTTCCCGGTGTTGGCATGCATGGTATTGATTACTACCTCACTTTCTGAGGGCATTTTTGAAAACCTCATGTAAGACGGGATTTTGTAATATTTATGGGTTGGAACTATCAATATGTAGAGCAGTGTATGCGGTTAGTCAGAAAATGGGCTTTCCCAGAGGGAGGGGATTCCAGGCAGGCTGAGCCACTTACCTTTCACATAATGGTGAAAGAGGCAGTTTGTCAAGGACGAGAGAGTGCAGCGAAAAATAGAAGATCGGCGCATTCAGAGGAAGTGGGCCCAAGTTGCCCGTAGACTCACATTTGACCGGAAAAAGTGGTACGATAGTGAGGTTCCTGTTCACCTCTTTCCGGGCAAGGAACAGGATCCACGGAGGAGAGTGCACAGTTTGTCTTCCAGGGTTTCTTCTGAAGAAGTACGTCAGTGTGTCAGTGTGTTAGCAGAGACTTATAGCGCTGCCACTTTTCGTCTGGGTTTTAGAATTTTAGCGTAGCCAACAAGTTTGTTCCAAATGTGCCGGAGTTGAGCGTCCCAACCACGACTGCCTTCCACATATCGCCCATATAGGAGGGCTAAAAGGAGCGTTGAGAGGCGCGACCTACTCTCTTGCCCACTCTTTTCTATAAAACACACCATTCTGCCTCTCTCTCGTCCAGAAACTCGCCACTCTCACAACCACGTTTATTGCTGCCCTAATGTATGGAATGTACTTTGGTTGTCATTCATACCTGCACATTAGTCAATATTTTTGCATCCGAGTTTGCAGTAGATTACTATAATCATGGATATTCTCCTCCGTGTCCTCGAGTGCGTCTCTACGACTTGGCGCATGGTAGCGCCTTACACCACAAAAAATATTGTGGAAAGGTTCTCCTCAGCACGGTCGCGCTATAATGTACCTTGTAATCAGCGGGCACATGACGAGAGCGCATTAGTTCCTTGAGGAGATATGTATATCGATAAATACTCTAGGCGTTCTGCCTAAAAACATGTGGTACCACAAAGGATGAGGCAAGCTCTGTTCTAGAATGGTCGCGCCATCCGCAACGGACCTAATTGCGTGACGGGCTCCCGGACATTCTAATTGCTCCACGGTGGGAAAGTCTCTTTCTCTACCAATAAAAATAAAATCTCGGCAACTGCTCAGCAAAATATCATAAATTTATTCCGAACGTCGTACTGGCCAGTCCAAAAATAGGTGAGATTAGCGTGTCAATACAAACTTCACTGTAAATCGGTGTAGTGTCCTCCCTTCGTTTGTAATCTGGAATCGACTCATTATTCCGAAAAAAGTGATTGACAGCATGACTAATTGGAAACACTAGGTACTAAGGAAGTCGTGACCTTGGCAGAATTTCGTGACATCGACTAGAGTTGGTGATGGAACCTTGGAAACATTGCTGTTTGGAATATGACCGCGGAACGGCTGAAGTGCTGTGTTGAACACCTTCGAAATTGTAGATGTAGGGCTGCTGCGACGACACCTTTTATGCTGGACATCTGAAGATGCTTCTCGAAGTGCATGTTCAGCACAATTGAACTGCTCGTAGCAGAATTGATTTATGGTTGGTACAGTCGCAACTACTTGGGGCGGTGTCAGCAACAGTGGAATGAGCTCGCCTTCGGTTCTCTTTTTCACCAATAATGATCAGTTAGATCTTGAAGGAAAACGATGAAAACGCCGCGAGTATGCCCATTCCGTGCCTCTTGACAACGCCCCAAGTGATCTTGACTATATCAACGGTGCTAACATATAAGAATGCTCGAAAGCGCGAACTTAATTCAAGACGACTCGAAGTTAATGGAAGAAATAGTGAGAATAAAGAAGGAAAACTCACTATCTGGTTGCATTCCTATGTCCATACATCGTTTCAATCGACAACTCCTGCAGATTTTGCGGTATCCTGTGGCTGGAATACTGGCTGGTCACATCAATCTAGTCAGTGACTAAGCAAACTAATTGCAATCAGCAATTTTGTAAAATAGTAGCTAATGTAAATTTATTTCCGTATGCCTTCCGACCCTTCTCTAGTTCCAACTGTTCTTTGTCCGACTTGTACTTCGAACCGCTGCTGCCAAAAACCTAAAATAGCTCGAGGAGCTTCTTGCAACTTATTTGACCGAGGTTCCGGTTGTACTAAACTCTAAAAACCCGTTTCACTCCCTACTGCGCTACGTCGCAGGCCCAATCGTTTGCACGGATCACCACTGTGACTCAACGCTGATCGAAATGAGAATTTCGAAGCGTCTCCAACCGACCACCACAATACATTAAGTTCGCGAGAGAAGCACAGAATGAATGATGGCTCCTATTGCTGAACATGCCAATCAGACTATCACTTGAAACGATAACTTCAAATGGCTCCGCAGCAGCAGCTATAGCACATTTTCTCCACGCAATGTCTGCAATATTTGTGGTGCAAAACAGAGCAGCTGCTGGAGGCGTGTGAAAAACGACTGCTGAGTTCGTGAAGGCAAAGAGGAACACGCAGAGTATATATTTTTTCCAGGTACCTTAGATGCCTCCGCTTCTCGTGCTGCTACAGAACATCGAAGGTGTACAGCGATACATTGGCGAGAGACAGGTAAGCAAAAGAGGAAAGAACGACGTGCTGATTTACAGAATTCCAGGAACGACACGTTCGTACACCTTCTACCGAGCGTACAAGAGCAAAAACGTTGATGGATACACCTGCATCTACTGTTAAAAGAGAGGAGAAAGCGTGAACAGGAAGCGGTATCCGGAGGATTTCTCAAAGTAAGCGAGGAAAATCACAGAAGTTGTAGGAATGACTTCTGTTAACTCATCACTTAGGTTATTGAAAACGAATTCTTGTCCGACCCTTGCAGTATGAGCCATGAGTGTACTGCTGCCAAGTATTCTGAAGAGAGGGGGAATCGACACGTGTACAAGGTGAGGCACTTCCTCTCCGTCAATACTGGTGTTATAAACATATTATCAGGAGTTCATAAAGTGAGACGAGATCCTGCGTATGCAGAAAAAAGCCCGTCAGAGTTTTCTCGTCATGTTGGCAGCTCCCTTAGAAGCAGGAGATGGTAGGATGTTTGTAGTTTCTTTACTCTTCTGAACGCTACACTTTTCCTATCTTCAGAAGACATGGAAGACTCTATTAGGGCTGCGATCCGTCGTTCTGGGTATAAGGCTCGGAGGCAAGCTATAAGCAGGTATATACCCTTCGTTCTTTCTGCGGTAGTTTTGTTAACTGCTGCCAACAGCTCAATGCCATTTAAGGAGCGTGGGTGTGTGGGCAAACGAGTGTGTGGCTATGGATCATGTTTCTTTGGAGTACCGCACACTCCATAATAGCTCCACGTTCCTTCAGCAGCTCTCGGGCTTCATATCTATTACTCTGTGGCGAGTACTAAAGAGGAACCTTCAATTCCTCATACCCTTTCAATTTCATGTTTTTGAAAGGCTTGTGAAGCCGGCCTTCACGCCATTGTAGAGACGGGATGCATTCGCTGCAGCCTAACAAGGGAACCCCAACAGGTCGATCCGGCCATTTACAATGAGATGTATATATATGGACGTGTCTTGAGCCGCTGAATCCAAATCTGCCCTCCGATTTTGCGGAACGATTCTCTGAAGGGAGTTACGGACCATTTAATCTTTGCTGTGTTTGCACAAGCTGACCAGGAAAGGCCAACACGTCAGCCCGGCCATTTGCAACGAAATGTACATCATTGTACTCACCTTGCCACGATGAACACAAGACTATCTTTAAAATTTGCGGAACGATTCTCTGAGCGGAGTTGTGAGGTTTTTCTTTATTGCTTTTCTTCTTCCGGGCGCGCCAGCGCCAAAGCGTTAGCACCTGTAGCGCAACTCACAGCGCTCTTCGCGCAAAACAGGTATCATATTCGTGTTCAGGGGGTCAAATAACCCCTAGAGACGTCACCCTAGCGAAATCCGAGGTTCTAACTCATCTTCGAGAAAATGGGTTATGAATAGCTATGGCTGACTGATAGCCACAGCGATACTACGACTAGCATACTGGTGATGACTGGTCTTCAAACTGAAATACCTCTTCATCGTGCCTTTTCGCGAAGACATTACCCGGCTTACTTATTCATGCCGTCTGCATCATTGTCCTCTTTACCACGAGGGAGTTCCATCTCGAGACCATTCATTGATGGTAGGTGAGCTCCCTCTGCTTCTGATTACCCATGAAACAGCACACATTTTCCAAGTTCGGTCGAAATATCAGATTCGGCTAGAAACTTGTCCCCAGGGGTAGTTTGACCCGCTGAACATGAATATGATGGTATTTCATTGCAAAAACCCTTGTGACATGCGGTTATCCTCATAATAAAAAAGTTTTCAAGAGGAACCACACATGGGGAATCGCCCGCCTTCCGTTGGCAAATAATCAAGAAACCAGGTGAAATGGCCAAATAGAAATTTCGGAGGGCTCATACCAAGTGTTTTGAATGAAAAGCAAAAGATTTCGATAGCCAAGGATTCCAACATTCGACCTCGTGTCTCTGAAGCAATGCACTTATCCACTAGGCCATCGGCGGCTTGCCGCTTGCAGTTATCCTTCTCAACTTGAGCAGAACGGAGCTAAGATTAAATGGTCCGTAACTCCCTTTGGAGAATCGTTCCGCAAATAGGAGGGCAGATTTGGATTCAGCGGCTCAAGACACGTCCATATTTATACATCTCACTGC
>MU912638.1:17142-42330 GCA_036418165.1 Cooperia oncophora
CACTCCATAATAGCTCCACGTCCCTTCAGCAGCATACTCTCGGGCTTCATATCTATTACTCTGTGGCGAGTACTAAAGAGGAACCTTCAATTCCTCATACCCTTTCAATTTCATGTTTTTGAAAGGCTTGTGAAGCCGGCCTTCACGCCATTGTAGAGACGGGATGCATTCGCTGCAGCCTAACAAGGGAACCCCAACAGGTCGATCCGGCCACTTTACAATGAGATGTATATATATGGACGGGTCTTGAGCCGCTGAATCCAAATCTGCCCTCCGATTTTGCGGAACGATTCTCTGAAGGGAGTTACGGACCATTTAATCTTTGCTGTGTTTGCACAAGCTGACCAGGAAAGGCCAATACGTCAGCTCCGGCCATTTGCAACGAATGTACATCATTGTACTCACCTTGACCACGATGAACTCAAGACTATCTTTAAAATTTGCGGAACGATTCTCTGAGCGGAGTTGTGAGGTTTTTCTTTATTGCTTTTCTTCTTCCGGGCGCGCCAGCGCCAAAGCGTTAGCACCTGTAGCGCAACTCACAGCGCTCTTCGCGCAAAACAGGTATCATATTCGTGTTCAGGGGGTCGAATAACCCCTAGAGACGTCACCCTAGCGAAATCCGAGGTTCTAACTCATCTTCGAGAAAATGGGTTATGAATAGCTATGGCTGACTGATAGCCACAGCGATACTACGACTAGCATACTGGTGATGACTGGTCTTTCCAACTGAAATACCTCTTCATCGTGCCTTTTCGCAAAGACATTACCCGGCTTACTTATTCTTGCCGTCTGCATCATTGTCCTCTTTACCACGAGGGAGTTCCATCTCGAGACCATTCATTGATGGTAGGTGAGCTCCCTCTGCTTCTGATTACCCATGAAACAGCACACATTTTCCAAGTTCGGTCGAAATATCAGATTCGGCTAGAAACTTGTCTCCAGGGGTAGTTTGACCGCTGAACATGAATATGATGGTATTTCATTGCAAAAACCCTTGTGACATGCGGTTATACCTCATAATAAAAAAGTTTTCAAGAATAACCACACATGGGGAATCGCCCGCCTTCCGTTGGCAAATA
Source organism: Cooperia oncophora (assembly GCA_036418165.1). Lineage (NCBI taxonomy): Eukaryota > Metazoa > Nematoda > Chromadorea > Rhabditida > Trichostrongylidae > Cooperia > Cooperia oncophora. The sequence goes on from MU912638.1 coordinate 18,225, forward strand.
ATCAAGAAACCAGGTGAAATGGCCAAACAGAAATTTGGGAGGGCTCATACCAAGTGTTTTGAATGAAAAGCAAAAGGTTACAAGAGCCAAGGATTCCAACATTCGACATCGTGTCTCTGAAGCAATGCACTTATCCACTAGGCCATCGGCGGCTTGCCGCTTGCAGTTATCCTTCTCAACTTGAGCAGACGGAGCGAAGATTAAATGGTCCGTAACTCCCTTTGGAGAATCGTTCCGCAAAATCGGAGGGCAGATTTGGATTCAGCGGCTCAAGACACGTCCATATTTATACATCTCACTGCAAATGGCCGGATCGACCTGTTGGGGTTCCCTTGTAAGTCGCTCAGCTACAATGCTTTGAAGCGTTTCATAGGAAATAAGTCATGATTACCACCGTCCAAGTACATAATTAGACATTTTCAAGCGCCTAGGGCTTCTTATAGTTGACCACCCGCCTCTAAGCGTACTTATTGAAGCCCTGCATAAACTCAATTACGAAACGCGGGCAGCTCTTAAACGCCTGGAAGAGGTTGGATCTTCTTTTTTCCACAATGGTATTCCATAATTGCAACTTTTTCCGGCACAGTATCCTAATGATGCAAGGGTGCTGGAGAAAAAAAGATCAGGAAAGAAGGGCCAAGATAGCGGAAGAAATGGAAAGGTGGGCTTCCTCGATTCGTCTTGGATGCAAGTGGTGCATACTTAAATAAATGAAGACACAAATGAGCCGCCCTCTTCAGGTTCGATGAGCTTTATCGGAGTGGAGTAACTGACGATCAGATAGACTATTACTGCAGGAAAATGGCGGGTATATTACAGACATAACTTCATAGTTTTGTTTTGTAATTCGCATGTGTTCCTTATTGTATTGGAATGTGCTGCTTTTTTCATATTGTAATTGTAAAGCTTGTGCAAAGTTACTATTAATATTTTGATACTAATAAATCTTGATTCAGTCTCTTGTTATTCTTTGAGATGAGCGTTATAACAAGGGGTCAGTCAATTATGAGAGGGCTCCCCATTGGCAAGGGAGACTAGGTGCGAGATGAGCCAGCCTAATTGCTGGCCTATCTAAAGACACACACTTTGAAATTACATAACTTTTTCAACTTTTTAATTTCACATCCACTCTTTGCGCAACGAAGATACTCAGGACAGCGCATCCGGCAATTCAGGCTTCGCCCCCTTGGCCACGCCCACTTGCTTTTTGCGGAATTTTGATATTTTTTCAAAATTTTTGCATTTTTGGACTGCTCCACGAAGCCCCGCCCACTGTGAGAGGCTCCGCCCACTTTGAAGAAGCCCCGCCCACTTTTCAAAAAATCGGCAGTATAGTCTCGACTTGTATGCTAGGGTACTGCTAGTCTTTCGGAACAAACTCACCTGATTTATTTGTTCCGAGCGACGAAGGATACCCTAGCATGCAATTAGAAACAAAGAAAAACAAAATATTGGAAAAAGAATACACTCCAAAGCACAGATGATCCGTTTCGCCTGTTATCGCAGACGAATCATCGTTGTTTCGCCAACCCCCAGGCTCTTCGGTGCGGACACGGACTACATAGGGCAAGAAGTTGGAAAACACGATAAAACGAGAGAAAATGTAAGAAAGGGTTTACATGTAAATTTCATGGATAAAGATAAAGAGGAATTGTGCAGAAAAATGAACGAAGCATATCACGTGATGTGAGCACTAAATGGGGGAAGAGGAAATCGGATTGTTATCAATAGGCCAAACCAACTGTGGGAATATTGAGTATGAGACATTGTTGAGACGGATTACGAAAAGTACAAACAAAAAAAAATGAAGTGGTAAAAGGGAAATCAGTGTTGAACACCGCTGCCAATGAGGGAACCTGACCAATCTAATCACCTTTCTATAGTTATTTGCAATTGAGTATTTGTAGATTACAAATTTATTTCTATAAACACATTTCACAATGTACAGTAGTTGCAGGCCGCCATCGACGCTCTTGAGAGCTGGCCAGACGAATGGCAGAGAGGAATCTCCCTCCCTTCCTCCAAATTACGTGGTGCTTCTATAGTGGACATAGTGGCGTAGCAGTGAGAAACTAAAAAGATGACGAAACGTAAGTGAGGAAAATTGCTACAAAGCAGCACTTATGCCAGAAGCTGCCCCTATGTGGCAAGGATGTCAATGCGATGTCAGAGACCAATCCGTTAGAGGCGAAGATCACTGATTGGTGGTGCCAGCGGGGCACGCCATCGTTCTGATAATCACAACAGGGGGGAGGTCGTATTTGGAGGGGACGTAAGCGCATGGCCCTTTCTGAAGTGGGGAGTGCAGCGATAATCAGTTGTCGTTCTCCTCCAATGATGAAAAACTTATTCATGTTAACAACACTTGAAGACACCTGAAGACAGAAGCAACCTGCCAGCGCAGAAGTGGGGAACGGGCGATGACAGGAAATACGATGGCCGCCCACAACGACGTCATGAATTAATAAACAGATGAAAGTACACTTCCGGACTTTTCTGGTCGCAGGAGCACATCTACTTGCACGGAAGAAGCCCTACCTAGAAGTTGCACCTTCCCAACACCTCTGCGTGAGAGCCCTATGCATGGCGCATCACAGAGGTGATGCCAATCGGCGCCGAATGGACTATTTTCCGATATCCATGGCAAAGAATGTGTTCTAGAAGCATATAGAAGTCTTCAAACGATCTGGAAGTGGTTGGCGCCGCAGGGGTGGGTTTTCCGTGTCGTCAGAAGGCGTTGCGTCCGCGCTACAACGGGGAATTTTTCCGAATAGCGATCTAGGGATAAAATGAAAATCTTGTTAGAAAGTAAAAACCTTCTAAATTCCCTCTCTTTTTGTTCTACAAATATCCTTGTATGAAGATTGTTATGGTAGTTCAAAGCGGAAGGACCTGAAAATGACCCCCAAAATCACAACAGAGAGTTTCTTAAGAAGAGGCTCTTTTTAAAATCGCTTAAACTCAGATAATAAGGTGCCAGCCTAGTGCTCGACAGCGCTGCTTTATCCTATTCGAAAGCTCCACTTTCAAAGAAGCGGAGGGTTCTTTCCGAGTGTTTGGCTTGGAGCTGGATTCGGACAGTGGAATAGCTCACTCCAATGCCACCACACAAAGCGTGCTCCAAGCAACTCTCACATTGGATGGCCGCGAACCATTAATACTCAAGTGCTGGCACATGAATTCTTCCGTATTTCCTTATTTTTTATCTTAATAATAATTTTTAGGTTCATTTATTTGTTTATTTTTTATGATTTATTATACCTCATTGTCTTTGTGTTTCTCACATTTATCCTCGGTTATCGTCTCGCCTTCTTTTTGTTTTGCTAGATCTTCCAAGTTTCCGGTTTGTTTGTCCGCTGCTAATCTGGTCCTCTGCTACCACATTAGTCGCGGACAGGGGGAGGGGTCGTATCGAGACCATTTTTAGAGGGGGAAGGGTCCTTAGCAGAAATTTATCACAGCGCGATAGGTGCCCTGACTGCTAATCACGTAAACGAGGGCAAATAGACAACGAATGACAAAGAGGCGAAGCGGAAAAGAGCAACAAAAAATTTCTACGAGTCTTCGGACAATTGTCACCATGTTTATGATGTACCCTTTGCAATGCGAATGTCTCACCGTCCCTGGTAGGATTATTACAACGCTGACTCTGTTTGCAGACGTATCTTTTTCCATCACTTATTGTCCTTCGAAAGAAGGCTGCACATGCTGCGCAGGTTCGCGCTCCAAAATGCAAACCATTCGCAAGTGTCGAGGTGCAGACCTGCAAATGTTCCGATTGTTGAACAGACGGAACTGCACTTTTCATAAGCCCTCAATAAGAACATACTTTGCATGTGACCAACCTGACAGTTCTGAACAGAATTGCATGAAATCTCGATCTGCTTGCACAGGCTGGAATATTGAACAGTTGGACTAGATGGTGGGTTCACATAGTTTTGCAAGGGAGCATACTGATGCACATTAAATCCTTCCTACAAAGAGTTTTATCTGGCAAAATAATCTTCGAGAGAATCCTCCTGGTTGAAATCGTCTTTAACACCTTTCTCAGCGGAAAATGAGGTATATCCATGCTCTGCGTGGGATACTGAAACATTGTGTTGTTGAATAGCGTGAACTCGGCATCGGTGATGCTGAAGGATGAGTATAATGATTTCATGCAGACTTTAAAAATCTGTCACTTATTTTTAGACATTATTGTTCCTGTGTTTAATTGGCACACAGCGCAGATTCAATGTGCCATTTTAATCGCACCAAATGCTAAACATTTGCGTGTCTCTGTGAAATGTTCCTAAACTTGGAACTCGATACGATTAAAGACTTGGTTTCCATGACCTGAACAGACCAGGGAATCACATCCTAAGTCTAGAATAACAGAGGGTGTACAGTATCCCAAGATCAGGCGTCGAATTAAACGTTTGGCTCCCGTGAACACACACCACATCTCCCACGTCTAACAAGGGAAGGATACCAACTTATCATGGCCTCTCAAGATGTGTACTCATATGCGTCTTCGGACGCTGATCACAAATCTGACCACCAAATCTGCTTAAAGATTCTGGGAACTAATCTTTGGCCCTTTTTCTTGCCTGCACTATAGGTGCTTGCAAATCCTTCGGCGTGCATGTAAAGCTTTTGAGAACTTTGCTGTGTGCAACGATGGAGCAGGTGGTAGGTGAACGGCCTCTTAGAAGAAGCGCCAAGGTTCATCACTGTGCATGTGATTGTTTTGCTTTTCCTTGGAGCATACGCCAGACGTTTGAAAACAGTTTCCACGAGTTAGTTTGACTTGTTATACCCTTTACTGCAGTTTTTACGAGTCAATTCGACTCGTTATACCCTTTACTGACACTGATTGTGCACTGGGAATGGTTACCCAAGGTTTAATCCATTTTGACTCTTGAGTGCTTAGGGCGAAGAGCAGCGTTTTTGCTAAACGAGTATGCCGGTCAAAGTACCTCTATGGACAACTCCCGGCTGAATCTGAGATTTCGACCTAATTTCGAAGGAGTGGGATAGTCATGTGAAAAACGAAAGCGCAAGGTCAGCCAGTCAACAATGGCAGGTCTGGGCTTGCAGTTATCAGGAAAATGAAAGCGGAGAGATGATGTTTTTAAGGGTAAAATCCCTAATATATGTACTGGTACTTTGTTTGCTTGTTTGTCTGTTCGGAAATTCGGTTCTCCCTGAACTTGGAGTGGTTTGATCAAGATTGGGATGGGTAGGGCATGGAGCAAGATGTAAATAGCACCCGTGACCTATGCTTAGCCCCACCCAGACGAAGGGGCATGTACCAAAAGTAAGCCGTATAGGAGACAAAATTTATAACTCGGCTTGAGAGCGACCCAGAAATGGGAAAAAGTGGACTTAGGTTAACAAGAAGTTGACAGACTAACGGGGGGGGGGGAGGGGAGGGGAGGGGAGGGGAGGGACACCCCCGGAATAGGCGGAGTGCACTTCGGAAAGGTGGTATTCTCCACGGAATTCGGTAACCCGGTTCTCGAGAGAGTTTACAGATTGCAAAAAGGTTGGATGAAGAGGGTACCCAGTAAGAGTTCATCATATCTGTGCTTTGTTGGGTCCCGCCTATAGTGGGTGGAGAGCGCCTTCAAGGATGAATCAATGATTTCGAAAAATTATAGCTTGGTTCCAGAGCATTCCAGATACCGGGAGCAGGAGTAACGCAGATTAACGCTGGTAATGCGTCCCATGAGTTGAGCAAATCTCTCTTTTCAGCGCTCCTTATCAAGGCCGTAGCAGTTATTACAGCTTCTGTTATCAACCATTAGCGTTCCAGCGGGACGCGCGCTATGGGTTTTTGACACACCCACATATACAGTATAGACTGAACAGTCTAGAGGTCTACAGAAAGTCTCCTCTTTCAGGAGTACTCTTTTTTCCCCAACAAATTTTTTATACACGAGGCGAGTGAATCCAGGCCGTGGTGTAGTTGAATTTAAAATCGATCTATAAACATACATGGCATGGCATTGTATGTTCGAAATAGTAATTTTCTTACTATTCAAGTTCTCTTCTATAAAACTTCACATGGCAAAATAATGATCTAGGCCCGGGCTAGTAGAATGCAATTACTCCTTGTTGACGTCACTCGGGACATTGCGACCGAGGCCTGCCAATATTTCGTGATAAACACGATCCCCATAAGGTTACGAGATTATGTGGTGGTCGTTCTGTTTGCAGTTGGCCTGAGTTGTCGTAAGAGCCCTTCGAGATTTACTCTTCTCAGCCTTAATCCTGAATAATGGTTTTTTTGGCATTTATAATAATGACTGTCGTTACCTGTCGTAGATATTCCATTCTAAACATGCAAACAAGTTTTCCCGCTGCAAGTCTTTTTTCTTAAGATTCTCTCGATCGGCTGAATCTCTTTACATTGACCGTTGTTGCTGCGCTCATTCAAGGGATGCTTTCCATATAACCACAACGATTCTTTCACACGACTCGCTCCAGCCGTCTATTGAACCTCATGAGCCTTTTTTCATGTTTTCCGCGATCGGCCTTCGATTAATCTTGGCATTAGTGACGTAGTCATCCAATATATTATTTCCTTAGCCACCCGAGATGGTACAGATGATTTATTCTGCTAACGTTTCGGCGAACATCGCCTTCTTCGGAGCCTGCAAGTCGAAACCTATCATCGAAACAAGTCACCCAATCACCATTTCATAACTACAGTAAGAAAACACGGGCTAAGAGATCCTAGAACCGAGTCGTAAAGCCACTAACCTTTCGACGAATAGAAGTTCTCCCGTTCACTCTCTCAAGACTGCACGAGGGTTTTTTTTTATTTGTTCAAAAGCAGAGGTAAGTAGCTGAGTGTGAGAACTAACCTCTGGGCAATTCTAATTCAAAATTTTTTTAGGTTGGAGCGGATTTTGTAGAGATCTTTCCCCCCACCACAGGATTGATCATTAGATCAATAGTCCCACAAGGCTGCCAGAAGATCTGAGGTCCCTTCGGATCGCCGCGCATTCAACATAATTATCGTTTTTAAGGGTAATGCTGAATAAGTCCTCGTAGCGCCTCTCCCCCCGCGGGGGTACTGAAGGCATAGATCGAGAGCCACAAAGGTTCGCGAAGGGGGGCAGCTCCATGGTAATCGCAATTCGCTACTCCTACGTCTTGATTTTAAGGTTCTTGGCATCAGTCCACAATGCTTCAAGTGTCTTACGCGCCGATACATCCTGTTCTCCTGCTTGTATCACTACTTTCATGGCGGTGTCCTCACTTTGATGTTCTTTGAGCCTTGTGGTCGCCGAGAGGAGTGCATATCTTGGACTTCTTCATTCCATCCAAGTGCCCCTTCACCCTGACACAGAGCGGTCTTCCCGTTTCCCCCACATATTCGTCCCCGCACACCTGACACGTTATGAGATAGACTACTCCTGAGGTCATACAATCACCACTCCTTCCAAATGGACAAATTACGCAGGAGGGGTTAGGCAAAGTCGGTCATACAGACGCCGGACCAACTGCCTCTCCAGGTTTGATTGAGGAACCTAACCACGTCCTGGAGATTCATTTTCGTAAGCGCACGCGCGGAGCAGCGCTCAGTTCATCCGATACAAATGGGATACAGAATGGTAGCTTGGCCTGCTCTGCTTCCTGCCTATCTTCTGTCCTAGTGTCTTCTGTTCCATGTCGGCTGTCCACAGCGAACATAACAGTTCTCCTTTGCTATACGATAGGTCAGTGACTCTGTTCTGCACGCGCCTTCAGATGAGACTGCAGAGGCCTCGGAACATGTTTTTGACAATGGCATTTTTGGTATTAGGATGAGCCGAGCTGGAATGAACAATTATATTTTCACTGCCAGGTTTTCGAAACCACCTAGTTCTATGGACTCCGCGCGAGAAATGTTTTTGTACGTTGAGGATGGCAAACTAATCCTTTGTCGGCGACAAAGTATTGTCATGTGAACTTTATGTGTTCAGCCTGCTCGTCTTAGCAGGTGAAAGCAGGAGTGCATCTAGGATTGGGTGGAACATACGATGAAACAATCATCGATATACCTGCAGTACATAATCGATTTCCATTCTAGGAGGGGTTTTTCAACTTCACACATGAACGCTATTGCCAGAGCAAGAGCTAACCTCTGCCCCCATTGCTAGTCCTCCAATCTGTTCATAGTATTCCCTCGACCACTGAAGACGTCACCGAGGCATTCGTCGAGTAATGCCATCACTTCCAAATGGAGAGGCTGTAAAGATTGAGTCTTTCGTGTGTTCGGTGAGGATCCCAGGACTGTCTGCATCGCACCATCTTTATAGACGTTCGGGTATAACGACTCCATTACGTTCCCCTCATCTAGCCAGGCCCTGATCGAGCTTTTGAAGGAACATATTAGTGTTTGTTAGGTGTGCGGGGCGAATTGAAAGTTTGATCAAATATGAGGTTCAGAACCAGGAGATCCTATCCGTAGGCTCACTGCTTACATTGGTCTGACCTTGAAGTCCGTAGAGTTTGTCATTCCTAGCCTTTGTGAAGGGAGTTTGTGGGTTTTTAATAAGCACGTACAACACGGGTCAAATGGGTGAGTCGCTTCAACCTCGTCACCAGATACCTTCACAAATTCAGCGAATTTGGTGACTTAGCGACTTCAGCCCATTCCCAGTTGAGTAGACTGTACTGCCTAGCTAACTCCTCCTGCGTGGATGGGCTTACGTTGTTTTATCCTGGAGATGTAATCGTGCAATAGCCCTGTCCAAGCTCGAGGAAGCAGGACTGAGGGAGGACGACAAGCTTCCCACCCTTGTCGCTCACCGAAATTTTTATAGCACCCGACTCCGATAACTCCCTCAGTTCTTTGAGGCCTCGCCTTTGCGCTACGTTGAGGTTGGAAGAGGCGCGTTTTCGAATGGTTCGGCGTAGCACTGAGGTTCCAAATAAGCGGAAGTTTGTATCGATAGAACTATTAGCTAGACCACTTCCTAGACCACCTCTTAGACCACCGTCACATTAGAGCCAATCACTCGTTCAGCGCCAGTCTTGTGAGCTACCGAGTTTCCTTCAGTAGAGTCGGTTGTATGATAGGTATCGGACTTACGACATCGTTCTTGACTCACTAATTTAGCGAATTCATTCTGCAATTTAGTATGGTACTTGAGCGAATTGAATCACAGATGCTTTGACTCACCAACGGAAAACTGACTTCGCTATGTCCATTCATACATGGGAGGCTCAACGCTACCCTACCGCCGAATTAAGTCGCGCATAAAGTAAGTGACGGAATCGCGATCAGCGTATCGATCACCCTTGTGGACAAACTTTCGGCTAAAAGAATTATAGACCTTCATCGGTTTGTGTGTTGGCTGTGTCCGAGAGACTTTCTATTGAGACCGTTCATTGCCGTAATAACAAAATTTCCCGGTTACTAAGATCTTGTTCTTCTTATTCTTCAGCGTTTGTCCCGCTCTGTGGCGGAGTCCGCTCTTCCGATTTTGTACGCCATTTCTCCCGGTCGAATGCTTGATCAGGGTGGGCACCAACTTTCTAAGATCCGCGTGCAGCGTGTCAAGCCAACGTTGCCTAGGGCGTCCTTTAGGTCGTTTGCCGAGCACCTCGAGCTGGAGACCAGTCTTGCAGACGCTGTCCGTGTTCGTATGGAGTACGTGGGCACACCTCGAGGACGAATTCTCGCATTTTATGAGCTACAGAAGCTACGCCGAGCTTCTTGCATATGTCATCGCTGCAGACTCAATGCACACACGTGACGTGTCGCCGTCCAACGTAGCATTTTCATTTCCATCACGCTGAAGCGGGCTTCGACCTCTTTGGCTGCAGGCCACCACTCAGTCCGGTACAACGCTACTGGTCTTCTACAGATTTTCGATTTGAGGCGCTCTGGTATGGTCCTGTCACAGAGTACTCCGGTCATGGAGCGCCATTTCGCCCTTGCATCACTCACGTGAGTTTACCTCTGAGGGAAGAAAGTAGTTTCTGATCCAAGATACTTGAAGGCTGTTGTGCGCGTGAGCTCGATACAACTGATCTCAATGGAATCGGACTCATTTGTGTCAGTTTTCTTGATGTTCAGCTTGAGTCTGGACTTTGCCAGGCGATCAGACCAAGCTGCTGCTCGAGTTCGCTCTTATCTTCACTGACGGGCACCACATCATCTGCGTAGAGAAGCGTCCAAGGACTAGGTTTCTGAAGATCTCGCGAGATTGCATCCAAGACGACCACGAAAACGAGTGGGGAGAGCGCAAAGCCTTGCTGTACCCCGACCGTGATGGCGCAGTGGCTTCTGTTTCTCACGATGTCTCTCCAGCAGAATTGGCGCGGCATGTATAGCGTCGATGGTGCTACAGCCTGCCACAAAGCCGCACTGATTGATAGAAAGCTGGACGATTTCGCGTATACGACCGTCGACAATTCGCTCAAAGATCTTCATACTGTGTGACAGCAGGCGAATTGGACGGTAGTCGAGCAGTCCGCAGGGCTACCCTTCTTCTTCCAAATCGGAATCGTCGTGCTCTCTTGCCAGTCCTTGGGCGTCTTCTTCTCAGCAACGACCTGATTGAAGAAATTCAACCATTGTGCAGGGTACCAGCACCGTGCCTTCCACAAGTCGGCTGCCACGTCGTCAGGTCCTGTTGCTTTGCCTGACTTCATCTTTCTGAGAGCCGCCTTCGTCTCTTCTACGGTTACTTTCTGAACGGGACCGTATACTGGGAGACGAAAGGGATGGCCGGGTGCGCATACTCTACGGTTGAAATGTTCTCTTAGAAGTCATGCCGTCGCCTCAGCACCCTCCTTCGATCCACTAAAGGAAGGCCACGCTCGTCACTGACGCCAGGGAATTTCTCTATCTTCGGTCTGACGATGCCGAGCCTTGGCAAGTCGGTAGAGGTGCCGCTCTCCATCGCGTGAATCTAGTTCCTTACTGACATCTTTGAAGTGGGCGGCCTTCGCTGCAGCCACAGCCTTCTTCGCTGCATTCTTCGCTTCTTTGTACTCACGCCGGTTATTAGTTGACTTGTTGTTGGTAGCGCCTCTTCTTCTCGCGAACCGTTTCTTTGACATTGTCGTCCATAACCACGGCTGCTTATCAATTCTACGCCTTCCAGGCTTCGTGATGCCAAGTTCGGAACGAGCGGCCTCATGTATCGCCTTAGCAGCACTTTTCCAGGTCTCATCGACAGTCGTGACGGTGGGAAGTCGAATACGAGAGATTACAGCTGCCTCCTTTTCTTTCAAACGCCACCATTTGATCCTCTCGGGACCACATCGCTCGACCCGTTTGGACCTGAGCTTGCGATCTTTAGCGTGCAGATTAGTGGGCGATGTTGTGTGGCAACTGTCTCGTACGGCACCGTCTTCGCGTCCGTGATGAGCCCTTGGTCGCGGTGTCTAACAAGGACAAAGTCTATCTGCGTTCTGGCACTCCCACTGTAGAAGCTGATAAGGTGGGAGTCTCGTTTGCGAAACCTTGTATTCACGATGACTAGGTTATGGGCTTCCGCATACTCGAGGATTCGCTCGCCATCGGCGTTACGTGACCCATAACCGAAACCACCATGACAACTGTAGCCGTCTTTCGTAGCGCCTACGTGCCCATTTAGGTCACCAGCAACAATTACGACGTCTTCTGACGGTATCAGCTGTCTTCTCTCAAGCAGGGACCAGAACTCGTCCTTGGATTGCTCGGAGCATCCCGTTTGTGGAGCATAGGCAGAAAAGAAATGGTACAGCCGCTGTTCGATAACAGTAACAATCTTCATCACTCGCTCATCAGAGCCGATAGGATAGCGATAGATAGCGATAGCGCGCTGGAGCCAGAAAGAGTGAGGATAGCGCACTCGCCCGGAAAGCGTGAGGTGCGGGTTCGACTCCCGCCTGGGGCACGACTTTTGCCCACAACTCAGCATTCTTGTGATAACATTCGGAACGCGTACTGCGGCGTTAAACAGCAGTTATCATAACAAAACAGCTTCAAAAGCTCATCAAAGCGTTCTACGCTTGTTATCGAGTCCCGCGAAAGTTGAGGGGCAGCCACTCCATTGGTGGTTTTTGATTTGCCACACAGAAGGGCTTTAAAACCTCTACGGCAGCCTCTCCTTTGGTGGTTTTTGATTTGCCACACAGAAGGGCTTTAAAGCCTCGACCGATGTCCCTTGACTTGCAACTGGACCATCTTGTTTCCTGCACAGCACACAGGTCTATACGTCTGCGCTCCAGTGCCTCTGCCAGCTCACATGAGCGCCCGTCAGCGTTCCAACATTCAACGTTGCTACGCGGACCTTCTCCATGTTGCATGACTTTTGAACTAGCCTGGTTGCCCCGATCCTGCATCAGGAACCCTTGCATACTTTCCCCTTTGATCGGGCCACACGAGTGCGCGTCGGCTCCCGCGGACGCCGTAGCATTGATTCGGAATTCATATGGCATATTGAACATTGGTGATCTGACTTGGGTGTTCGTAGGCCGGTCCGTCACGAAGGCCACACAAAACAATTTCACCAAAGTGTTTCGCAATGAAGCTTGAGGCCCTTTTAGACTTGACTGGAGTGGCAGTATAGACATCAACGGTGAATTCTTAACACATCTGCTTTTCGCTGATAACTGCCTCAGAACTCCAGAGAAAACTGATCGACTTCAGGAAAAAAGCCGAGAAAAGAGAAAAAGAGATCGGTTTCGAGATGAATTCATCCAAGTCAAAATAGATGCGTAAACATGTGTGCAATCCCAAGGCTTCGGACCCTTCGTTAAATTATCTTTTGCGTTTTCTCAGAAATGCTCTCTGCACATCTAAAAGCACTATGCATGGTCGCGGAGACATGTCTCACCGAAAAACGTCATCTCTGAAAGAATGGAGTTGGTCCATCACGAAGGCCTGTCACTGCGTCGAATGTCTGCGATCAGCTTAGCTCGTAGAGACGAGCAGTTCCCAGTGGCACCACGTGGAGGAGCAGACTTCACCACTTCCCCATTTACTAATACACAAACATAAAACTAGCAATATCAATGGAACTCGTGCAAAAAAAAGAAAAGGCAAATATTCCTCCAGGTGCACTCTGCAGTCGAGGGACGTGAATGAGTGCAACTTCCATTTTTTCAGCAGGGTGAACGTCTGTCTTGTTAAGCGAGAAGGCGGTAGAGGGCGAGAAGGGCCTAGGATGCCTTTCCACGAATGACGTGACCAACCACACTTATGCCAAGCATGAAAGGAACTTGGGCGGGCCAAATTTGCAATACGACTTCCCGACGGCCAGCCCACTACGTAAACGTTACGTCTAGCTTTTACAAAGTTGTGAGACCGCTGTCGAACAAATGGTCCACCACAACCCGCACAAATCAAAGTTTTTTGACTAAAATTCGTCTAAAGAGGTCCTGATTACGACTTTGTCAATTATTTCTGGAGCTGACGCAATTTTGCGCTGACGCAATTTGGCACTAGAGCTAAACACACATGGACGAGAGTACATGGACGTACTTTTTCACTCTTTTCGGTGTTGCTTGGACCGCTCAGCGGAGAATGATCCGTTTTTTGTGCTCTATGCGCAATCCCCTACAAATGCAAGAAAACCGTTTTGAAAAAGCGGGGCACGCCCTAAACGACCTTGCTCGCTAGCTCCAAAACATAGTTTTTGGAATGGTCCCGATTCACACATTCTTGTTGTCAGCTGCAGGCCACGTAGGCACTTCTGGCGAATCTCTCTTTATTCACTTAAAGACACATGGTACGCTCAAACACATTGAGGGTGTATGAGACTATCAGCCCCCCAGCTGTCGATGTGTCGTGGTCCCCCGCCCAAAACTGCACGGGGTCAGAGTACGGGGCCGTGGGAAAGTCGTAATTCCTTGCTACACCGCCCTCACGTTTATGCTAACACCATCCGCGCGGCGCGGTCGCGTGCAGCTCTCTTGGCTTTTTGCCAAGTCCTGTAATTGCGCTTTGGAATACAAGTACAACGCAATTTCTTTATGCGGATAACATTTTAGGTTCTGCAAAATAAGAACTGAAGATGATGACGAGGGCTAGAACTCAAGAGCAACTGTGCTGCTTCTGCAACAGCCCTCGCAGGCCGCGCATTCCCACAAAACATCAAAATAAAAACGGCCTAAGCGTCCCACTCGTTAGTTTGAAGTATTTCTATAGCATTAGAGCCGGATTCGAGCCGGATCGCAGAAATGCACACGCGATTTTAATTTATTGCGTTTCCTTAGTTTTTTCAATTTTGTTTTATTTACATCTACATTCGTTGTTGTTCATTTCTAGCCTTTGTCATCTTCATCACCTTCTATTCGGACTTTGAAGCATGAGCAATACCTCAAATGTTAGGAAATTGCGTTTTGCTTGTATTGTCATGTTGTCCGTTTTTATTGTCATGTTCTGTGGGAATGCGCGGCCTCTGAGGGATATTGCAGAAGCACCACAGTTGCTCTTGAGTTCTAGCCCTCGTCATCATCTTCGGTTCTTATTTTGCAGCACCTAAAATGTTATCCGCATAAAGAAATTGCGTTGTACTTGTATTCCAAAGCGCAATTACAGGACTTGGCAAAAAGCCAAGAGAGCTGCACGCGACCGCGCCGCGCGGATGGTGTTAGCATAAACGTGAGGGCGGTGTAGCAAGGAATTACGACTTTCCCACGGCGGCCCCGTACTCTGACCCCGTGCAGTTTTGGGCGGGGGGACCACGACACATCGACAGCTGGGGGCTGATAGTCTCATACACCCTCAAGTGTTTGAGCGTACCACGTGTCTTTAATGGGGCTTCAGTGCATCGTCTGATCGTATTGACCTTCTTTACTCTTCATGCTAGCATTGCCCTCAGCTTTTCACTGGCTGACTATCTTCTGATCAGATTAAAGTGAGGTTAGCAGTAGACAAATAGTGGCGGAGCTCAACTCCATGCAACACCAAGAAGACAAGAACTAGGGTGGTGCTAGAAAGCAAAGCAAATCGATATGAAACGGTGGGTATGATGGAATTGACAGCTCTTTTTGATTGCAGGGAAAAAATGGGAAACGGAAAGCAATGGCGCCCAAATAAGGTATAGGTGCTCAAACTTTTCAGCCGACCTGCATATTCCCTGTGTCATAATTCCTGCAAACAATGGAAGGCGAGGGACGGGAGGTCTGGCTTGGAGCGCTCACGATCCGCCGTGAAAGATCGTAGCTCCTTTTCCTTGAGTGTTAGACCGTGAAAGGTCAAAGGCCAAGAGGAGCGTACTCTGAAGTTGTATCTGCATTCAAGAACAACAACATTTCCATACTGCCAATGTAATGCTACGCGAAAAACATAAGACGGGCACAGCTGAAAAACAAGAGAGTCACCAATGCTAATGTGCTGCTGCAAAATTATCGGCAAAAACTTGAAGAAGAAAGAAATTTCCAAGATGGCTGTGTGAGGATGCCCCGACTTCGCATAAAAAAACCCACACCTCGGTGTAAGGCAGGGGTGGGAAAAGGACAAGGGACACATCAAATTCTACGCTTCCTCGGACAATGTGTGTACACTATCAACAGATGCACTTCTGACCACATATCTTTTACAGCTGATGAAGATCCAAGCTTATGTTGTTAGAGTTTGCGAGATAATGAGAGCAAACGATGTTTCCGCAAAGTGATGGAGTGGGGGAAAAATTCTATTTGGGAAAGGTGCGGAAAATACTGCGAGATAGGTGGAGTCGGTTTCATTACCAAGGCAAATTAGCTCCGTATGTCATTTCCTTCAACTCTATCACTACATGGGTCGCTGTTCTGAAGTTCATGTCGGGAAAAGTGGGAAGGCGAAAGCTCAAAACTGTACAAGTATATGCTTCTACCCCTGCAACTTACCTCAGGAAGGAGAAATTGAGCGTTCTCATGGTGAACTGGAAAGGGCCCTCCACATGGACTCCTTGTTCAAAAGACTTTAACGCCACTTTCGGCCTAAGAGAAGATGGCACGGAAAACTCTGTCGGAAAACTCGAAAAACTGTCGGAATATAAGGCATAGTTAAGATAAATATCAGGGGAGGGCGTCCGATCGAGTTCTCGATTGAGCATCACATTTCAATTATGAACACTTTCTTCGAAGAGGACGAAAACGTCTGTGAACGTGGAGAAGCCTAATTCGAGAAATACAATTCAGATCGAGCGTGTGTTGACAGATAAACCAAAGCTGTTTGTCGAGGTCTTAGTAATTGGTGAAAACGTGATGATCACTAGCTCTAATCATAGATTCATACGTTCGACATATCGATATAAAGAGAAAGAGAGACGGAATCGTGTCTTACGTTCAGAAGTGACAATTAAGCGACAGCTTTCTATTCTGATGTGTTTGCTTCTGTAATATCATCACCGCAATATCGGCTTGACCGTCACAAACGTCTTGATGCCGACTACTTTGAGCGCATTACAAAACTGACAATCGCTGTTAACAGCAGCTGAAACTCCAGATCGTCAAAGAATGTCAGCGAAACAGTGCAGTTGATGGAGAGGAGATCATGTATGAAATGTGAAGGAAAAGTGAAAATGAAAAGTACAAGACGCTTTGCAAAGCGGTAAGCGAAAAGTTATAGTTATAAAGGAAGACGGAAAGGATAAGGGAAAGAAAAAGAGAAGACTATGAATGTTATAGAGAAAATCCGTGAAGCAGCAGGAAATTGAAGAAGCCTGAAAAAAAGTGGGGAGAGATATGCGGCTTAGGCACACGCACAAGTACCATCGGCTCCAAGGAAGATCTGGTGTAACGACAACAAATCGTCAAAAGATGGACAAAATTCGCGCAACGTTCTATAACAATTCGTACTCCTCTGGAGTGGCCGTCGAAAGGGCCCACCCACCGTAAGAGAACCAATCCCAGAAATCATGCGGGAAGTGTTAAACAGGAGTACGGCAGGTGACGACGCTAAAGAGCCCCGGTACCGACAATATTCATTCCGAACACTTGGAAGCGAATCGCCTCTCTGTTTAAAGCCCTGGCAGAATGCTCTAGCGGATATTGCAACGAAAATACGCTTCTCTTAGCATGGAAGAATTCAGAGACAATGCTGCTGATGAAAAAGAAAACTTCTAGAACCTGAGCAATCACAGACCTATTACTCTGCTGTCTGTAGTACGTAAGTCTATCACACAACACTTTATGAGCAGAGAACAAGCAGGCTTTGATGTGAATTCTCAACATTTGGTCATTTATACACTTTACGATTTACACACTTTATTTACACACTTGCTGAAAAGTAGAAGTTCCATGTACCCTTGTGTCTTGCTCCCGTCGATTACAACAAAGCACTTGCTTCGAGGCAGACAGCCACAATGATGAGACAGTTTTGTTAGTTTTGCCCAACAAAAATGAGACGCAGCGGCAAACATGAGGTGGAACTATCATTTTGTGGAATCGTAGATTACCAACTTTCAAAAAAATGAACAAAAAAAGTTGTTTTATCAATTTAGATTACGGTGTTGGCATGCAAACTGGTATTGATTATTACCTCATTTTCTATGTGAGGACATTTTTGAAAACCTCATGTGAGACGGGATTTTAATATTTATGGGTGGAATATCATTATGTGGAGCAGTGTAATTGACGAACTCTTGGAAGCTTTCGGAATGAGGAGAGCAAAACTGTGGGAACGGAATCGTGGACGAGCGCGAGAACTCCCCCTTCAATCATTTCGCCCTCCCGGTCACAGCGAAGAACTTGTAAGGGAGACTAGCTGATATAGTGGAATCATGTATAAGTTGGGGCTTACACCAGGATTCCATGACTAGGACCGCCTTCGGACTGGATAGCAAAAGGTTACGCAATTCGGGGAGTTTATTGTTGATTGAACGTGCACTTATTAGAATAAAAACATTGTCACGTTCAAAACAAGATGAGGTTTCCCGTGCAGGAATATCCGAATGAGAGCAACCTGGCCGTAGAACCCTGTAACGGGACTCGTGTAGGCGTTACCAGCAACTCCTAAATCCAAGCCTCGCTGACTGGGTGTAGAGATAATCCTATGAAACGACGCACGCGGTGTCTGCTTTGTGGCCTCTCGTAGGAGGCTATTAGAGGAAGTCTCCAGGCGAAGTTCTGATCCGCGTTGACTCGTTGTAGGCAGTTCCCTTGGATTCCTGAGCTGGTGTATCTCCGTCTATATATCTGTATCTATATATCTCTATATATGGAACTGCTTCCCTGTTGAGCTCTCAGCTTGCTTCCTCAATTTCCTGTCCAAGTCAAGCTCCTCCTGCGTGTAGTCGCGTACGAGTGGAAAAAATTCTTCGTTAGACTCTGCCTCCCTTATCTCATGTGGGCGAGTAACCTGTCTTTCAGTGGCCTGTTTGTTAGGTCGATTCTAATAATACGTCCCCTAGCATTCATTCCTCCCAGTGACACTTCGGATGGAGGTGAGGGTGATACTGTCCTTCGCAAACCATCGCCTGATGTTTCTATAACTTCCTTGAGTGCTTCGTAGTCGAAATTCTGGGTCATCTTCTGCTCTCCAATAACAGCCCAGGCGATCCTGCGAAGCTTATCCTCGATTTCAGATTCGTCCGCGCGGACGAATACGATGGTGGAATACCAGGCGCTCTGGGTCATGGAGACGGATGTTTTCATTGCCTCGACGCTTCAACTGCCTTAAGTCGCAAGAGTATTGAATCCTAGACTTCATCAATCTTTGAAATTTTGGCGGTAAGCTTCTCAAACGACGACGTCAAAGCTCTCTCGATCTTTTCACAGCATGATTCGTACTTCTCTATCATCCTTCGTCGCCCACAGCGGCATATCCTGAGTAACGAAAGAAGAATATTCTTCAACAGACTTCCTTTTGCTACTCCTCGCCATGACAGTAATCAATAAAATCAAAGTGGTCTTAGTGGCAGAGCGGATTGCGGGTAACAAGGAAATCCCACCAAAAGGAAGGGAAAGAAGCAATAAGCAGACTTAGTTTAAAGGAAAGGCGTAAGAATAATTGAAAATGAATAAAAGAAAACAAGGCAAAGGGTAACTGGTCTAATAAGAAGAGCGTAAAGAGTAGGAAATATTCGAAAAGTGGTAGCCGAGAAAGTAAGCGCCGCACAGCACAAGCACAACAGTGAGTATAAGCATAATTCATGGTGCGCTCGCCATTTGCTTTACGTGTACCATAGAGAAAGCCACTATGACAGTGGTAATTGTTGTAGCTGTAACCTACGTGACCGTTGAGGTTGCCAGCGACAATGACAGCGTCTCCTGGTGGTATCTCAGTTGCCTTCTCCTCAAGCAAAGATTAGAACTCGTTCTTCGATTCCTCATGGCATCCTGATTGCGGGGTATACGCAAAAAAAGTGGCGCAGTCATTGCTCGTCAGCATAACAATCTTCATCGAGCGATCGTTGAAATGCTCCACGCTACCTATCGAGGCACAAAAACGTCGCAAGACGATTGTGGCCAAGCTTTAGTAGTCTTTGGCTCTCTAGAAATAATGGTTTTGAAGCCGCGACCAATGTCCCATGACTCACAAATGGGCCATATTCTTTCCTGCAATTCGTCGGTGCTCCAGTCCCTGTCAACTCCCATGAGCGTCCTGTCAACGTCCCAATTTTAACGTTGCAATATGGACTTCCCGTGCGCTGTGGGACTTTTGCTCTAGCTCAGCTACCTGCCCCCCCCCCTCTCCACCCGATGCCGTCCTCGCATCAGGGACCCTCGCATACTTTCCACACTCGCCGGGCCATACGAGTGCGCGTCGGCTCCCGCGGACGCCGTAGCATTAATTCGGAATACTCGTGACATTGTTAAACATGAGTGGTGTGACAAAGGATATTCCTAGGTCGGCCCGTTACGAAAGCCTGTCACCTGCGTTTAAGTGTCCGCAATTAGCTGAGCTCCCAGAAACAAGTGGTAGTCAGTGGTACCACGTGGAAGAGCTTACTTGACCACCTTTCTACAGAGACCATACTGCGACCTTACATTATCAGGCAATAGAACATTGATCGAGCGTCTCGACGGGGAAGGGTAAAATCCGAGTAGGTCAGCCTTTCTCAAGCTGGGTCGAAGCTCGCTAGTTGAATTCATTTGAGAGCTCGGAAAAGTTCTGTCATATTTTTTCAGACTCAGATTACTTGCCCATAACCTGAAGAGATTAGATTACTAACGTGAGCAGCAATACCCGAGGTGATACGCTTCCTAACAGCACCATTCACCAGTCTCCTTCCTACTGGACAATCTTCCACGATGCTCATGCTTCGAAGAGGGACGCTACAATCATGGAGGTGAAGTGAGATCTGGATATCCATCTCAATAGGATTGATGGAGCTGTTTGTGGAACTGATGACTGGAGAAGCCGTCTTCACCGGCAATCCCTGCCCAAAGCAGCTGCGATTTCGTGAGCGAATCTCTGTCGGAGGGGTAAATTTGTCCCCACCTTCACCATGACAGTGCAGCCCACACCGTTCAAAAAACTCTCATGCAGTATATCTGGATGAATTTCTTCGCACCGGTGTATCACAGACATTGCTTCTGCCAATTGTTTACGCCAGAAACCAACGCGATGGAGGAGCTGCGTGACCTACTGAGACTGACCACTGGTAACTGAAGACCCATCTGCTTTAATGGTGCTAGGCAGTTCTTTCTTCATTTACATCAGTGCACCAGTAGGCTCACCCCTCTCCGCCCATTTTAGGTATTGATGGTGACGTATTTTTTTATAGCTGTGAATCGCTGACGCTGTAATTTGGAGGTTTCATAACAGCTTCATCATCGCAAAACTCACCAATAAAAGATTAGATGCAAGAACTTCAAAGAGTATATGCTGCACGCTTCATGCGTTACTCAGCCACTCTTAAGGATTGCTGTTGCTGGCTTGATGACAGTTGCAGGCGTCAAAATATTGCGGATTGTGAGATTGAATACTTTCCTTTGTTCTTGAAATGTGAATCCTTTGTACTTTTCGGAACATCTAGTGCTCCATCTAGTGCTCCATATTGCATTATAGCCATAAGCCTCCAGAACTACACTTTCAGAAAACAGTGCCGGTCGTTGATGCTGGGTTGGCCCATAAAGAATTTCGTTTTTTCCCCACATTTTTTTTTGCTTGAGCGATAATTTCCTGCTCTGCAAAAAAAATGTGCTCAGTTTTCCATTCTGACTCAATTAATGTCCATTTTCATTTCACTAAAACGGGGTATCGAGTTGATACAAATGAAGGTTTTAACACTAGCTTTTGCATCTAATCCGGCTCTTGATTTGCGAAACCAGCTCAGAACTCGTGGCACGTATGATCGAGGAATGATGCTTCTCAGGACGGATTGAAATTGGTTCAAGAAAAGGGAATTTGAACCTTGTAAGTTCAAGAAAAGGGAATTTGAGCCTTGTAAGTGTGCATCTCTTAGGAGCCTTCTCGAAGAGCGACTGCCCGCAGAACCCACACACCATCTTGCAAACCTCTCCTGCACTCCATGAGGTCTAACATTCTTTGGCATGGATCCCCTTAATAGCCTGATTCAAGAAAAATCCTCTTTGGGCATATATTTAACAAATAGACTTCTGCAACTTCAACGCCTCATTCAAAAGGGAGTGTCAAAAATGTTGGATTTGTTTGAGTTGACACTTCCTTTTGAGTATTTGAGAGCTGATTGAAATAGAGCCTCACGAAAAATTAAGCGCACAATCTCATAAGGCAGAAACGTATCCAGCAAAGCTCACGGAACTTACTGCGCTCACGGAACTTATCAGCAAAACTTTTCAAATTGCACGCGAAATTTCGGTGCACTTACTCTTTGGTGACCTTTAGGGTTGCTTGATCTACGTGATCGACTCCTCTCCTCTAGAGGCCCCCCGAGCGAGTAGTTTCCAGGGTTACCCTATTTGGACTGCATTACTACCAACTCGGGGTGACAGGTGGACTTGCTGTGCTACGGGTCAGTTTTTAGAGATCCGGAACGTCGCATTAGTATTAGGTTGGCCCATAAGTAATGACGTTTTTATCACACAAGTTTTTATATGGAAAATGACAATTGTTCCCAATGTGTTCTATACTGTTTGAAGATAATTTCCCGCTTCATGAGGCTGTATAACTGCCTTCATACTTTTCTTGGTTTCTGTTAATTTTTATTTCTTTGAAGTGGAGTGTCTGGTCGTCACAAAGGTGAGTTTTCGACAACAATTTTTTGCACTTTGTCCCCTCCTGGGCTATAGAAGAAATCAAAAATTTTGATATGCATGATCAAAGAACGATGAGTCTTATGACAGCTTGGAGTTGGTTCAGAGGTGAGAATCCGGATTTTGTAAATGTTTAGCACATGGGGTGCCCTCTTGGGGGCGCGGCTGCCTGCAAAACCCATCCACCAACTTTCGAACGTCTAACATCAACTGAGGAAGGTAGTTGATAATGAAAAGGAAGCATTCCATGACCTCTAACGATTCCTCAATCTTTGGCATGAATCTCCTTGAATAAGGTAATTCCGTAAGCTCTCAGTTGGACACAATAGGGCATTAGGTTCGATGCTTGTCTATGAGGTCGAAATTGAAATCTTCTAATCACTTAAACTACTGCAAGCATTCCTAAGAGACATAGCATCTTGACCATATACTTAGCAACTGTGCCTGTTCGGTTCGAGATTAGAGGTAAAAAAGAGAGGCTGTCGAAAATGCTCAATTTCGTCGACCTGACACTCCAGTTTGAACACTTAATATTAGTGGAAAGAGAAACGTTGAGAAAACTAAGGAGGCTATCGTATAGGGCTGGAATTCTCTGCAACGGTGTTAAAACAGGGCACAGCATTAGTTGGGGAATTTGGTCGAGCCCGTACGACCCCCCCCCTGAAAAACGAAACAGTGAAAAAGGGGGAGTTTTTCGGTGTTTGTTTTTCTAAGCTCGAGCTAGGCATACCCTATATGACGGCTCTAAGTTGTAAAGGCATAAAGTGATACCACTCAAAGTTTGGAGGAATACCTGTCAACTTTTGTGAATGAATACGAGGATGTGAAATAGCGAATAAGCTGATCCTCCCCCCTCCCCCCCCCCCCCACCCTACAAAGCCTAAGGTCGCATTCATGCTTGACAACTTGAAAAAAAAGACGAAACTGTGGACAGTACAACGTATATGTCGATTTAAGAAAGAAGCGGAATTGGGAGAAATACAGAAATTCTGAAATGGCGAACAACGTCTTGATACGGATTAATCTTGGCCGACCACTGGGAGAGAACCTCTTCATTCACCTGTATCACCTGTGCTCCCGTTGATCATCGAGTTCCTCGAGCGGGCGCCAGTAACGTCTCCATTCGTCCCTGCAACGTGCAAGAGTTGCCCAATGAACTCTCTCTGCTCGAGGGACACGATGAACTTCATACCATTCGTTCAGAGCTTTCACGAAGAAGTCTGACCATCGCATAGGCGGTCGTCCAGGCGTTCGCTTGACATAATCCAGTCGGTGATCGCTCTGGTCCAGCGGTCGTCCTCGAAACGCATGACGTGTCCGGCCCACCTGATCTTCGAAACCTTGGCAAATGCGGCGGCGTCTCTGATCTTCGATCGTCGGCGGAGTGCGGAGCTCCGGATTCCCTCTCTCACTTGCGTGTAGCGGGAAACTCCGAGCATCGCCCTTTCGATGGCGCGTTGAATAACGCCAACCGCATGCTCATCCTGCTTTCGTAGAGTCCAAGTCTCTGAGGCGTACGTCAAGGCAGGAAGGACCGCGGAATCGAAGAGGTGGGCACGGAGCTTGGTGTTCTTCGTCTTCTTCGCTACTCCCTCGATGTTCTTGAAGGCTCCCCAAGCCGCTCGCTTCCTCCTGCTCAGCTCTGGTGCTAAGTCATTCATCATATTGATTTCACGACCCAGGTACACATAGCTAGAGCATTCAGAGATGGTCGTTCCGTTGAGCGTGAATGGGGCATCAGAAACCAATCCGTTTCTCATGAACATCGTCTTCGTTAGATTCAGCCGTAGACCGATTTTTCCACACGGCAGTCGAAAAGCCAGCATTCGTTCCGCTTGCTCGATGTTTGGTGTTATCCATGTCTTCCCATTCCAGTTCGTGACGTTCTCGAGAGAGGCGCTGAAGAGCTTGGGCGAGATGGTGTCGCCCTGTCGGACCCCTCTCTTCACATCGATGATCTCCTTGTAGAATGGTGATCTTGGTCGTGAAGTTGCTGTAGAGCTCACGAAGAATCCTGATGTACTGA